>BQNB010015341.1:7318-32558 GCA_026074375.1 Tanacetum coccineum | reverse complement strand
TGCCGCCTTGATATCGCTTATTTGGAAAAAGTACATTACAGTTGCTATCGGAATAACTAATCTCTTTATATTATAACTAATCTCTTTATATTATAACTAACAAATTAATCGTCCCCAATAAGAGAATGTACATTGTAAGCATGTTCAATAGATGTAGGCATCATTGTGAGATCCTTTTCCAAATGGCTAAGGACTCTTGGATTCGGATCTTATTAAAATTGTTTGTGTGTATTCATTTTGTTCAGTTGAAGTGTTTTAAAAGGTTTGCTAATTTTGCCAAAACAGAAAAAAGAAGGTAAATATTAACCCTACCCGACACAAACCTGTTTTGACCCGTCGTCCATCTTGCCATTTATATAGTATTTTTTACTCCATCACTAACTACTTAAGGCTAATGATATATATGTAAATTCTCTGCAAATTAGGGATATATATGTAATTCCCTCAAATTTTATTGATTCACAAAATTTTATACTTGTTATATACTATGATGCGCAATAATATTTCGATGAAAAAAAATAAAAAGAAGTTTGGTACGAAAACGAATTTTTAATGCAAAAAAATGATTTAATGCACAAACATTTTTTTAACAATTTGTTTTGGCAAAACTATCCACTTTTAAAAAATTTCCTTCACAACTTTTTAACAATGAGTCTATGAGTATGATATACCCATTTTATTTCTGGGCCCACTAAACAAACATTCTTAATCACTATGAAACCCATAACCTCATTCCCATATACCCATACCAAACACACCCTAAGTTCAATATTGCAATACATTTGACTTGCGTACGATTTGATAGAATAAGTTATTATATTTTTAAAATCAACGACATATTTTTCTCGTAATATGTCAAAAGCTTTTAATTTTGTTAAAAGAAAAATACACGAATAAAAAGGTGTTTAAATTTCAATAAAACGACCTCAATATTCAATACTTGTAATTTACATTTTTTAAAATAGGGATTAAAATTTCAAAATCAGCTTCTTATTTTTTTAAGTAATAAGTCAAAATGATAGCAAATATTTGAATAATAGAACCAGTAGACCTATTACAATAATCAATATTGGTTTATCGTAAAATTATATATGTTTTACTTTTAGAATATAAACTATTTAGTTAAAAGAAATTACTAGTATAATAATTGAACCGTAATGTTTTATTAATCGCGTTAGGTTAATAGATAAAAAACACATGAGTATCAAATTATATTATACTCTATATGAAATGTTGACTTCCTCCCGTACACAAAATAAACAGTACACATTATTATACTATTAAAATGATTTTTTATTCATAACCTTTCACTTACACAAGTTCATCACCTGGTCACCACTCCACCGTCCCATCTCACATCCTTTTTCTTATTCTCTCCTTTGAACACCTGTCCAATCTATACACATGTCTCCCTTCCTGATCAAAACCACTACTGAACTACTGAATAAAACCAATAAACCAAAAAAACCTAAGAATTGGATCTTGAGCTTTAGATGAACAAGATGAATCAAAAATTGCCACTTACAAAGATCAACACATAAAACCTTAACAAATAAGATCAGCTTTTTAAAAAAACTAAACAAGATGTAAACGGATTCTTATAAACAGATGTAGAAAATTCTGTTACTTTTTTCATCTTTATGAATAGTTATTTCTCACAAAATTTGTATGCCAAATCATTGATGGTTGTCTTCTAATTTTTCAGGTTGATAGGTTTTCGTCTAGAAGTTGGTTCCAGAAATTTCCCTTTTTTCAGGTTTGTCTTTGTTAACTACTATACATCTAGAAATTATTACAAATCTGCTAAATGTGTTTATTTGATACACATTTTCGTTATTTGAGATCTTTGGTAGTGAGTTTAGGTAGCCAGCCATGTGTTTGTTGAAATGTCAAGTACAAGGATATGAATTTGGCAAAGCAAGCGGAATGGTTCCCCGGTGTGAATTCTCTCTTTGTGAAACAAAGCAAGTACCTCAGATTTATAGTTAAAAAGTTAGGTGTTTTATTTTGATTAGTTGGAATTTAAGTAAAGAACTACCCGATTTGTTTTTTTTTGTAAGTGGTATTGGGTGATATATAACAGTGAGTATGTAAGAGGTTGTGATTATTGATGCGGTTGTCGTAAGGGAAATCTACAAAAAGTTTTACAACTCCCTAGGCAGAGTACCTAACCGTTGTAGTAGTAGTATAGGCAAGACTCGGGGGTTGTTATCGTTCTCTAGGGGAATAGGTTGGGAAGGCTTGATCACGGTCTAACAGAATTCTAGGGGTTGAGAGAAGACTATTTTTGTATTTTTATATTTATAGGAAAGCATGTAAATCTATGGTTTGAGAGTTTGGTTTGATAGACTATTAAATAAACTAATTAATAAACTAATCTACTGGTGATAACTTTATGATGATTGAATGTGTTGACTTAATCATGCACTACTTATCAGATTGCTTCTCCTAATCTTGTTGCCTTGTCACACTTGTGATGATATGTGTAAGTATTTCCTAGGTCATGAACGAATTACACGAACCCGCCGTCTATTTAATATTCCGTTAGGGCGACGCACGAGTAAGGTAGTATGAAGACTATTACAAGGCCCCTAAGAGTACATTAAATGCATGTGAAATATCTTAAGAGGGATCAACCATATAAGGGGAAAGGTAGTATGAAGACTGTTACCCGATGGTATCATTTCTACGCACTCCTGTTTCCCTAGACGTGTCTACAACGATACATACAAAAGCTGGTTTTCTAGAACCTAACGCGCACAATCATCAATCAAGAAGCAACAGTGAAAGGATCTACAATCCGACTTTCATGCAATCATAAGTAAATACAAAGGAGGGTTTAGCCTCGCATGTTATAAAGAAAGCAAAGAGATAAATCAATCATGCAACACATAGACATATTGAATGATTAATGGTAAATAACCTTACTTGAATTAAAACATGGATTCAAGGTAGCACAATTGGGTTTTGAGGCCCTAAATACGACCTATGAAGCTGCTACAAGAGCTAGGGTTCGTCTCCCTAAGTTATACAAAGTTATCCCAAAAGTTACACTCTGAAACCCTAAAATTGGTTTAATATATATATATATATAGATATCGTTGCGACGGCGTCGCGTCGTAATCCTGACGCCGTCTCTATGTGGATGATTCTAGATTCTCATTAAGTCGGCCACGTCCTGACGCCGTCACTAAATCTCTGACGCCGTCACTAGATGGATCACGACGACGTCGCTTTATGCCTGTGACGCCGTCTCCACGCTCTGAGAACAATATGTTTTCATGGATTTGGTGTAGGTCCGTAATCTCGTCCATTTATTCTCCAAGTGAGCCCAAGTCACGTGTATTTCCTCCAAATGACATCCAAGTGCTAAAAACCTAAAACCAAACGATTAAGCACATAATCTGGGCATATTTTCATGATTTAGGGGGTTAAATGACCCCGAAATAGTGTATAAAATGACACCTAAGATCTTCCAAGTTTCTTCTCATCAAATATAACTTGTAATCAAAGACAAAGATAACTACACCAGGCGTAAAACCATGGGATAGATATATATACAATAAGAGTTTAGGGTTTCGACTCTATTAAAACAGTAAAGATAGGATGAGAGAATTGTTAAACTCATGATTTTGCAGGTTTATAAAAGAATTTAAAGTTTCTAAGTTTTGTACAAGTCATACTTTCAAAAATACTTAAAATTTTCGAATTTTCCTGAAACTGGGTATTTGACGCCGTCAGGAATATCCTGACCCCGTCACAAGTGTCGTGGTGACGGCATTGCGTGTAAATTGTGACGCCGTCTCCACACTCTGTGAAAACTCATTTTTCGTTTTTGATGAAAAATTTTATGCATTCATTCTTATAAGTTATTTTCCTGTACAAAATGTTGCATAACAACCTGAGAATTAATAATTCAATCATATGACTCGAAACTGACGCAGATTATTCTAAATAATTTATTTTAAATGTTTGAATTTGGTTCTAAAAACCGAATATTTTCTCTATACTTATTTTGTTGCAAAATACCTTTGATTGCAAATAAGACAAAGTTACAAACAAACAAAGCATGATTACACAATGCATTCAAACATAATAAAACAAATAATAAATAATTAAAACACAAGACACTCCTAATATGCTATAAAAGTAAATATTAGGTTGCCTCCCAAAAAGGGCTTGTTTTTGTTCGAGTCACGAGCCTGACTCTACGCTTATTTAACAGATAAAAGGGAGGGTTCCCCTACACTTGAGTTCAAGTGCGGGTGATAGTAACGGTACATACCATCGTGATGAGGAGGTGTCATACGTTGAGATATTTGTTGTTGAAAAATATGCTCTAAATGGTGTGCTTCTAGAATTCTACCTCTCTCTACTTCATTTGGCCTATCGAATAAACTAAGTTCTTCTCCTAGAGGAGAAACTTCCTTAGATTCTAATCCCCAATCATTATCAAACATCTCTCAATTTTAAATATCAACACCAAGAGATACACTTTTTCCTAATAAACCCGGTTTAAATCCATAATGTCTCTTAGGGTCATCTATACCTGAGTTATAATAACTATACACACCCTTTGGATGGGAATTTGCCACGTGAGGTGAAGGTGGTGTTTGAGTTGTTAAATAATCTACTACCTTCATCCTAGAACTATCCGGACTATGTGGTTTGATGGGTGGTTCGAGCCATTAACGTCCTCCCTAGACTTACATCTCAAGGATTGACTTTGAGTAAAGGTTGAGGCTCTGTACCACAAAACTAGGAACTTCCCTAGAACTAAGAGGAGTGTTGTGATTACAATTCAAGCATACTTCCTCTAGATTTTTGATTCGTTTCAAAAGTTCTACCTTATCGGGTACCTTAAGTTTTCTACTTCTTTCGGGTAAGTCACGGGCGGTGTGTATTCCTCAAATGACGGTAGGGTTTGTGTGGTACTCTCAGGGCTTGTAACTCCTACCTCATTATCCATCGTACTTAGGCTATCTACATGCTCATCATAATCTAACCATGCCATGCACCTAGGTACCTGTACCCTAACCATATCATCCCCAACTATTTGAGCATTTGGATTTGCTATTGTTTCATCAGAAATAGCGCTTGTTGGGTTGCTACATTTTTTATCATATTGGGCACAATCCTCTATGGCATACCATGCTCCTATATCACTAAACTTCCTAAGATCCCCTTCTGCTGTCAAATTGATGATATGGCGGGATAACGAGTCGAGATGTTTAAGAAAGATTTCAATTAGGGTCCATATACTAAGGCCATGATTCGGGACTTTTCGGATTACGTCTTTGAAACGAGTCCACGAATCGTAGAGAGATTCATCTTGATGTTGTTGGAACACCAAGAGTTGATCACGGAAGAATACATCAAACCTACCTACGCTAGAATAACCATACCTATTCATTATAATTTACAAATTTACAAATGTTACGAACAAAGGGCACAAAGAAAAAGATAGACTACAAGAAAGCTAATATACGGAATTAAAATCTCACTTGAAAGGATTCAAGCGAGTAGAACTAAGTTAAACTATGATCGAAACCTAACTATTCCCCACGCAGCGGCGCCAAAAACTTGATGCGGTTGTCGTAAGGGACTTCTACAAGAAGTTTTACAACTCCCTAGGCAGAGTACCTAACCGTTGTAGTAGTAGTATAGGCAAGACTCGGGGGTTGTTATCGTTCTCTAGGGGAATAGGTTGGGAAGGCTTGATCACGGTCTAACAGAATTCTAGAGGTTGAGAGAAGATTATTTTTGTATTTTTATATTTATAAGAAAGCGGGTAAATCTATGGTTTGAGAGGTTGGTTTGATAAACTATTAACTAAACTAATTAATAAACTAATCTACTAGTGATAACTTTATGATAATTAAATGTATTTACTTAATCATGCACTACTTATCAGATTGCTTCTCCTAATCTTGTTGCCTTGTCACACTTGTGATGATATGTGTAAGTATTTCCTAGGTCATGAACAGATTACACGAACCCGCCGTCTATTTAATATTCCGTTAGGGCAACGCACAAGTAAGGTAGTATGAAGACTATTACAAGGCCCCTAAGAGTACATTAAATGCATGTGAAATATCTTAAGAGGGATCAACCATATAAAGGGGCAAGGTAGTATGAAGACTGTTACCCGATGGTATCCTTTCTACGCACTCGCGTTTCCCTAGACGTGTCTACAGCGATACAGACAAAAGCTGGTTTTCTAGAACCTAACGCGCACAATCATCAATCAAGAAGCAACAATAAAAGGATCTACAATCCGACTTTCATGCAATCATAAGCAAATACAAAGGAGGGTTTAGCCTCGCATGTTATAAAGAAAGCAAAGAGATAAATCAATCATGCAACACATAGACATATTGAATGATTAATGATAAATAACCTTACTTGAATTAAAACATGGATTCAAGGTAGTACAATAGGGTTTTGAGGCCCTAAATACGACCTATGAAGCTGCTACAAGAGCTAGGGTTCGTCTCCCTAAGTTATCCCAAAAGTTACACTCTGAAACCCTAAAATCGGTTTAATATATATATATATATAGATATCACTGCGACGGCGTCGCGTTGTAATCCTGACGCCGTCGCTACGTGGATGATTCTAGATCCTTATTAAGTCGGCCACATCCTGACGCCGTCACTAAATCTCTGACGCCGTCACTAGATGGATCACGACGGCGTCGCTTTATGCCTGCGACGCCGTCTTCACGCTCTGAGAACAATATTTCTTCATGGATTTGGTGTAGGTCCGTAATCTCATCCGTTTCTTCTCCAAATGAGCCCAAGTCATGTGTATTTCCTCCAAATGCCATCCAAGTGCTAAAAACCTGAAAACAAACGATTAAGCACATAATCTGGGCATATTTGCATGATTTAGTGGGTTAAATGACCCTGAAATAGTGTATAAAATAACACCTCATCAATTATGCAATATTTGGATAATTGTGTTGTGGGTTTTCTGTAAGGTTTCTGGAATAGGTAATTACAAGGATGTCTGTTGTAGCTTATTAGCAAAAATGAGCCCATTTTAGGGGGTGTTTGTTTCGGTTTATATAGCCAGCTTACGGCTTTTTCAGTATCAAATAAGAAGGCTAACAAGTTACACTAAAAAGTGAGGAAACAAGTACTAATTCTTGATGTTGGTCAATATAGGGTGGGTTTTGTATTGGGTTTGTACTAAAAAGAAAAGCTACCATAAGGTTGAGTTTGAGGAAACAAGTATTAATTATTCTCCAGTTCAGCAGGTCAAAACACGTTTTGTAATATATATGTTTTGGTTCAGGTTAATATAGGTTGGGTTGAGGCGTTTTGCGTAACTCTATTTGTCCTGAAAGCTAAGATGAATAAGTTCTTTGGTAATGAGATGTTACACTTTTTTTTCTATTTACTGTCCTCAAAAAATGTTTCAAAGGCGCGAAGCTGGCTCAAGAAAAACTATTTAACATGCTATTGTCCTTATTTTTTGCTTGCCCGTTATTTATATCATAAAAATAGATATAAGATCCGCTACAAAGAGAAAGGTGCAAAACTCATCTTGCTGTAATAGGATATCATGTCACGGATACTGCATTAAGAATACATGCACAAAACCGCATATACTGTTTTAACTATGTATTTAGTTTATCATTGTAACAATATGTTACGAACGATCTTACTATGCCAAATGGGAAAGCCAATAAAATTAGCGAAAAAGCAAACCGATGAAATGGTTCGAATGGGATGAAAGTTTATTAATGTGTATCTTATTCCAATTTATTTTTGGTCGTATGAATTGTTGTCTTTTGAGTTAAGAGAATCGTTTTACTTATTTTGCTGCACCCTTGCTTTTTGTCAGACAAATTTGATGAAAGTTCATTGTGAATACAAGGATACCTTATTAGAGAAGCCGAAAGTCAAGCTAGGATTCATTTCTGCCTTTTAGAAAAGTGTACTTTGTTAAGCCATAACTTGGTCACGTTATATTTTTTAGTTTTATTGGTAGCAAGCTTGCTAAGCTTCTACTATTTATTCATTATGAGGTATGGCATGTTTTTAACAGTGAAGTTTATTTTGTTTTGTGTTATCAAAAAAATTGGAATGATCGCAATTGAAATATGTTTTTTCTATTCTTTTTCAGATTCTGCGGCAAGAATTGGCCGAGCTTTTAGGTTTCTTTTCATAAATCATTAGGTGCAGAAGTTCGAGTTACGTCTTACGTCTAAAAGACAATATGTAAAAATGCTTCTGCTATATAATGCTTCTGGTGCGTTTGACATGAATGTTATGCTGGCGCCAAGAATTGCTCATGGCGCTTTACAAAAACAAGGAATTGTCAATTGTGCGGCGACTAATGGAACGGAAGCTTGGTATGCGTCATTTAGATGTGCAGGTGTGTTTCTTTCAGTTTGCGGTGTGATGGTAAGACAACTAGGGGTGTTTGGATGTGTATTTTATAAACGTGAGTATGTGATATTGAATAATCAAAATTAGATAATCCGTTGTAATACAACATTGACTATATGTGATAAATAGGGTTGTATTGGGATGTTTACATTTGTGGCTGCATGGAATAAGGTTTAGAAATGGCTAAATAATGTGGAATTTTATTTTAATCAGGGGATATAAGTTATGTTGCCATGCAGTATTGATATGAAACTAACAAACACACACAACTGATTCTTTGAACAACATCAACTTCATCTCCTATCCGCGAATGCCGGAAATCAAGAGATTATTACAACAACAACAACAACATCATATCCAATCCCGCCGAAGCGAGGTATGGGGGAGGTGAACGTAGGCAGATCCTACCCCTACCTCCAAGATAAACCCGAAAGTAAAGAGACTGCTTCTAGGGGACCTCCGGCCAGTGTACGTGTGCATTATAGAGAAGCTCAAGGAAGGAAAACGAAAGCAAAGCAAAAGCAAACAAGCAACCAATAACATACAACCAGGAAGAACGAACAAACACCAAACAAGCGAAGAGCACAATAACCACACAAAAACGGCCAAGAGAAAACGCCAACCAAACAAGCATATAAGCAAACAAGAGACAACAAAATAAGCAAAACACGAGAGAGACCCAAGCGCAGACAAGATGGATCCCATAAGCAGACCGCAGCTCAAACAAAACAAATAAACAGAGCCAACAATCCAAACAACTAACGACAAGTAACACAAGCAGAGCAAACAAGCATACCGGAACACAAGAGATAACAAAACCTAGGAAAAGGCCAAAAAAGAGAAAAGGGGCACCTATCCGCCTAAAAGACGACTAGCCTAAAAGGGCACTATGGGGAGCTAAACCTACGGGCAGAGCAAAAGGAGGCTCCTAAGCACTTAAAGGCAACTAACTACTAGGCAGGAGGGCCAAAAACTCCCAAGACATAGCTACTACGAAGGTCCTACACTCCTAGATGTGAAGCCTAAAGGGAAAGCAAAAAAGAGAAGGGGGTCCTAAGGGCTAGAAGGCAAACTAGCTAAGGGACAAAAGGCAGATCTACTACGCAGCTCCTATGCTCCTAAACGCAAGACATAATCTAAGGCCTACTACTTCTACCCGCTAATCCTAATTCTGTCTCTCCACGCATTCCTATCAGAGGCCTACAAAACTGATTCTTTGAGATAACCACAAATGGAGGGAAGAAATTTGCAGCTTTTTTATTTGTAAAGCATGATAAATTTGCGCTGAAGTTTGCCACCTTTTAATGCAATTTACCCCAAGTTGTACGCAAGCATTAACACAATGTTTCTTTATTCTGTTAACAGTTGGTAGGATTACAAGAAAGCAGAAAAAACATCGTGCGTGACTTAACAGGCAGCAATCGCAACCACAGGTAACACGAAACACCTCAATACCATAAATTCCAAGTTTTAACTTTTAGTATTGGGAAGAATATAATCACGCTTTAATTGCAAGAATAAGAACAGCATGGTGTAAGAATATGATCTCAAAGATGATCAAGCGTGTAAAATAAGTTCTACGCTTTAGCACAACGTAGATTATATACATACACAGTTTTAATAAGTCACAAGCTTTACAATAATATTTAAAAGGGTAGTCCATTAAATAGATACGTACTTTCCAAAATTTACACATGTAGTAAACACACTTGTTTTATTACTAATCTAGCCATCAAAACTTTCCAACGTGTATATTTTGCTTAGTTGGATAAGTTGACTTTAACTATATTTTAATTTTTTTATTTCTTTAAGATCGACACATTTTTTTACTTTATAACATCATCACCGTCCACCTTTATTTTCATTTTTATTTGCATCCACCCAACTTCATCATAGAAAAATAAAACTTTATCCCTCTCTCTCTCTCAAACACAGATCCACCTCTCTCTCTCAAACACAGATCTACCTCAAACTTTATCCCTCTAATGATAAAAACAACCACCCATATCTACAATCACTTCCATATTCATCTTAACCCTAAAACCCTTCTAAGCTCGTTTGAATCGTGTATACAGTTTGAATGACAAGGCTTCAAGATCGTGTGTATATTTTTCATTGTTTTTGTGAAATCAAAATAAAAGAAGATCATAACAATATTGTTGTGATTATGACTTTTTCAGTTTCATATATCAATGAGTTTCTTTTTGGAAAAACATAAGATCGATGATGAATATTCTTTTAAAACACGAATGGAAAAGCTGAGAATTTAGGTTGTTCTTTTTTGGTGTTGAGTCTTGTTTGGGTGAGAGTGAAGTTGTGTTTGACAGTAAAGTGAATGGGAATTAGAATAGTATAGATTTGATGTGGGATTGTGAGGATTGGTGGGTTGGTTTTGATTACGGCTTGGGTGGTTGAGCAGGAGATGGTGCGTTGGTTAATTAGTGGATTGAACAAACGGATTGTGGGTTTATTATGTGTTGGATCGAAATTATTTTGAGATGATTTCTTGTTTAGATATAGGTGGATTTGGTTTTTTTGTTTTAAGGTTATGGTTTTTTTAATGTTATTGTTTTAAGGTTATGGATTTAAGGTTATTGTTTTAAGGTTATGGATTTAGATATTGGTAGATATGGGTGAATTGTTTTAAGGTTATGGTTTTTTTGTTATATTAAAGATTGATCTACCCAGAACATGTTATCACAAGTTCAGTTTATTGGACAAAATTATACATGATGAAGATAAGGGTGTTTTTGACATTTCACTTTAATCTATAAAGAATATCCATGTGTAAAATAGTAAAGCAAAAAAAATATGACGTGTAATATTTTAAATGACGTGGATATCATTCCGGTCATATTAGTATAATTGTCCCAAAACAACAAGTTACAATGGCTATATTGGTAATAAAACAAGTGTGTTTACTAGATGTGTAAATTTTGGAAAGTACGTTTCTATTTAATGGACTTAACCCTATTTAAAACTCAACACATAACAAAATTCTAAAAAATCAGTTTTAGTGAAAATGTATCAAACTTGATTTCCCAACAAGTGTATTTAATTAGTGCTTTAGTTACGTGAAGATAGCTTATGCCCCTTAAAGTTACTAGACCAGGCCACAAACGTTACGTATGGGGTGTTTGGCTTTGTGTTTTAATAGTGGTTATGTGATATGAAAGAATTAGAACATGTATTCAAAGTTACTCGACCATGCCACAATCATTACTTGGGGGGTGTTAGCCTGTGTGTGGACTCGTGATAAAAACGCTAAAGGGTAACTAGATTATGAATATTTGGGCTTGAATGACTGTTTTTTTTCCTTCAATTATCATGTTCCTTACAAATACATCTAAAATGTGCAGGAAATATTATTATTAAGAAGGAAGTCGTGTCTATAGTGAACTGAGGATTTTAGAAGCTTTTCATAAAGCCATGACAACATGTGGAAGATGGGTCGATGCCAATATAAATCCTAGCAAAACTTTAATATTTTTCTGTGGCTAGAAATTGAAGGTATATATATTACCTTTGAGTCTTATCAGATTATGTTAGGCTATGAGTTTATGCTAATTAGAGTTATTGACTCCATGGATATTTGCGCTTAAATATGATTGACGTGCTACGAGGGTCTTAATATTACCACTTAGGCTTTGAATGTTAGACGAGGTACGTTGTAATCAAGGTTTAATATTTTTGGTCTAAATTATGTTATTTGTAAATTTTAATAAGTTGAGCCAAAGTTTAAGTGTTTTTACCCAACGGACTTTTACTAGAGCTCCATTATTATTTGGGATCTGGCAATAATGTTGGTGTGTGTGTTATTGAAAATGTCTCTTTCTTTTTCTCATTAGCGACTACCCAATTGTTGATTCCATGTAATTAGTATTTCCATTCAAGACTCTAAACTATTTATTGTTTTAAAGAAAAGGAATTTCTATTTCATACATCTGATTATGATGTTCTAATTTGCAGTTACAGAGGTTCTGTCTACAAAAGTTTCAGCGCTCAGGGTGCACTAAAACGTTACCAACCTTCATTTCATGCTATTGTCAACTAAACAAAAAAGGTGAAATTATAAAAAACAGAAACATTTTAGATAGGTACCTTTTTTTTGTTTTCTTATACTACCATGTTTAGTGTCCTCAATTCTGGTATTACTAACACTAAATTCCATAAAGGGAATTGGAAGAATGTAGTGGGAGACTGTTTCATGGTGAATATTTACGGCCCACAAGATCATGTTTCAAATTAAACCGGGTTTCATAATTTCAGAAACTCGGTTTTTGACCGCCGGGTTGGAGTGACACCGTGTGCCACCCGGTCCATAGAACGCCCCCGAGCCCAGGTGTTTCGGTTTTTTTCGTATTTTTTTTTATAAATAAAACATGTTAATTGTATATATTGTTGCGACGCAATCTTTAAGTTTTAACATATTATATTTGTTAATAATAGTCTTAGGACTTAAAATATATGAAATATTTTCCATGATTTAAATACATACAATTTCTTTCTAATTATTGAAAAAATATCTATATATATAATTATATATATTTTGGAAAACCACGGGTTGACCCGGCTGTCTCCAACCGGTTGAACCGGTAACCCGGTGACTCGACCGGGTCGATTCAAAACCCGGTTTTCAAAACATTGACTAATACTAAATTCCATTTTAAGGTTGCTTATTTTGTGTATGTTAAGAACGATGTTTTTTCGTCGACGCAGATGCGTTGTTCTCATGTTAACTTTTAGTTGACTTTGAATTGCCATTTTCATTGGGTGTGTTTATGGAATCAAACTTTTGAAAATATGAACATTTAAGTATGAGTTGAAAATTGGGTAGTCATTGCTCTGTTTTTTCATATGTGTTGTCCAGATGATCAAATCTAATGTGGTTTAGATCTTTGAGTAACTTTTGTTATGGATCAAGTTATCAGCTCTCAAATCTGGTCCGTTGTTCAACTCAGATCTTACGCTTGCAGTTTTTAAAACAATAAGACACTCAAAAAATAAAAGGTTACTTTAAAAAAATAAAAAATAACAAAACTCGCCGCAGCGAAACGTGAGTTTTTAAAACTTGTTATGAAATATTTGTAACAATATTTGCGTGCAAAGAAAGTTATCAAATGATTTTAGGTGAATATAATATAAAAGTTTTATCGAATATTACACCTCGGCAATGTGCAAACATTTTATTTCTCATTCTCATACAAAATGTGTCATTCGTTCAAAATTACCAAATGATCAAAAAGCCGACCCGACTAATTGTCCATTTTAACCGGTTCAACCACTTATTAAACCGGTACCTTTTGTCTTTTTTTCAAAATCAGCTTTCGATTCAACCGGTAGGTTTTAAAAACACTAATTAACTAATTCAAATTATGAAATACTTTACTTCATAATCTAACACATTACGTTTAACCAAACATCGTACTTTAACCAATGTATTTATAATCTGAGAATCCACACATCATATAATTATCAAGTCGATCCTAATAAGATATGTTAATTCATATAGGGGATGATTATGCCTCGTTGTTAATAATTCCAAAGTTCAAATGTTACCCATTTCAACATTTGACCACCTAGGCATAAAATAATTGTCATTGCATAAATGTCATTGAAGTATTCGACAAAAAATGTAACATTCTTCAACTTTTGTCATATGAATACATGATCCTTGATATTTCAATAGATGTATGGACACAAATATTTGATGCTTTACATTTTTAAAGATTAATATCCCATTATTTATTAAAATGGATTATTGTATAAATGAGTCACTTGACACCACACATCTATATGCGTAGTGAAACTATGAACTTTATTTGATTGATAATATATTATATTTATATAGCATTCATGTCGACTAATTAACAAGACGTGTTCAAAAAGCTGAACAGTCTTTAACAATATGGACTTGGAAGAAAATACAACATATGAAATACTTTTTGTAATAACACATCAAATTTTTTATTTTTTTTTATGTTACAAAGAGCTATACATCCAACTTTTGCAATGCAAAAAATGTTTAAACAAACCTTTTATATATATGTTAAACAAAGAAAGAGAGAAGTGTCAAAAAGCTTCATATAGCTTTTCGTACAAAAAGTCATTACCACTCATGAAAAAATGTTTAAACAAACCTTTTATAAAAAAATCTTTTATTTTTGTAATTTGTCTCATTGACGAACTGATTTATAGTGTAATTTTTAAAAATTATCAAAGTTTGTTGTCTCAACTATACTTTTATGGCTTCGCCAACGGAGATTCCATATGATCATATATAAAATCCAGTACTTGAAAATTTCAAGACATAATCATACATTAACATAATCATACCGTTAGGGTCCTTCTAACATTTGAACTTGTGTGAACTTGTTCTACTTGATTAAGGTATATCGCAACGACATCCAACCTTCCATACTCACGAAGTAGTTTCTTCTCACAAGTTGCGGCGGGGTTGATACTATGCATACCTCTTTTGCCTCCGAAGATGTTGTCGAATAGGAAAAGGTTGTTATGATGCCTAACAAAAAACATTGTTCCATATATTTTTGTCATGTGTGTGTTCGTGATTTTATAATGACTTATCATGATGATGTACACATAGTTTTTTTTATCGGTTTTAGCATATTTGACACTATGCTCAACATGTACTAAACTAAGCAAGCAAGTTTAGGGCCTGCTTGGTATATAGATTGGTTTAGGATTAGGATTTGAATTTAGATTTAGATTTGAATTTGGATTTGATGTATGAGCGAGAAAATAATATAATTAATTAATAAATAATATTTTAAAAATTAATAAAAGTATTAACATATACTCATTAGAAGTGTTATACGGCGTCGTCTCCCTCACTCACAGAAATACTGTTCATCTTAAGAATTGTAGATGGCCCAGCCCACCTTTGTCAGCCTAGCCCACGGATATTGACCCATAAATTGTAAATATCTGTATTAAGCTCGATCATTCTAGAGCTACCCTCATAAATTCATGCATAACAAATCTCATGAAACCTCACATACGCAAATTGCGTTGTGGGTCTTTAGTAATGGTGGATTATGGTGCAAAACCACAAACTCCATTGATGTTAACTTTGTGGATGATGATGTGAAAACAAGTATCCTGACTCATTCACAGCATCCACACTGTCTGACAAGCAAAAGAATCCAATTCCCTACAACAGTGAGCCGTTTGTGCCCAATAATCAAACTAGCACACCTACTGTTTGGAACACGCAAGATTCCTATCCACGCGTACCCAAGACTATGCATTGTTCTGTCATGCACGACATTGCTCAAGGCGGTTTATCGAGGTGGCAAAACTACTCTGACTACCAATGGTGGCTACAATGAGTTTAGGTATTGATCAAGCTTCCTATTATCTAAATTAGGTAGGCTTTTAGTTTTTTAAATTAATAACATGGATTGGTTCTAAGTTTTTTATTGTTGCATAAATAATCTGTATAAAGACTTAGGGACTTTCACTATTACGGTTTTTGTTAGATCGGTTGACCTATCGTTACCCTCTATTTTATGCAATATGTTTTAAGGTGAGTGGTTTGAAGTCATATCTTACTTGGTTGTTTAATTGTTCAGGAATGATGACGAACCCAATACCACGAAACGACGTCGTGTGCTGGCTCAAATATTAGTATTTATGATGTTTGCGTTTATATGTTTTGTGGCCATAACATACGAACGCAAGGCTGGTATTTTGGCGGGGTTACCTCAATCAGATTGTTGTTGCAGCCAAAGTAACTTGGCGAGGTAACATGACTCGGGTTACGGCTGCAACCACAAATGCTGTTCCGTTTTGCTTCTATATTTGCATACATGAGTCTTATACTTAATTTGGTGATCGGAACGGCATCATTTTGATATGCCGGGCTCCAGTTTATTTTTTGGCCTGATGTTCTTGGCATGTTAATCCGGTCGTGTTGCAGTGATGGTATCTGGGCGAAGTAACGTGACCCGGGTTACGGTTGAATGTTGATTGCATTTTACTTGGCTGTGATGATCTTTCGAATATGTTGTGTTGCCGCGGATAGTGGAAGGATGGCAGTGTGCGAGTATTGCTCACCTCAGCAACCTCCATGAGTGCAGGCACCACATCAATTACTTCGAGCCAAATTTATTACGTATTTGTTCGAGATTTCCTGCCTACTGGACATGATAAGTATTTTTACCTTCAACATATTATCCCATATCTATTATTATATTTTCACTGTTTTGTAGTACCTTTGTTTTGTTAACATGTTTTGGTGACTGTACAAGGTATACCAGCGATAGCGCAGACAAAGGTACTACAAAGAGTGGCATTCATCTGAAGAGGGTGGCGCAGACAAGGTATTGATGATTAACCAGGTCCTATAGGTTTTATCAAGATGGCTTTAGTATGAAATAGAAATCTAAGTTCCATACCTGATATTGTAGAAATTCGGTTGTTTTAAACTCTTTAAGTAAGAAATAGTACTTTTGTTAGTTAGCTACTAAAAGAACTAAGAGGTAAATTGCTAACTATTAGCGTGATTAAGGCTGCGTATTGTCTGGAACATTTTTGAATATTCGATATAGTCAAGAAGTTGCAACCACAAGAGGAGGTAGGTAACCGTAGGCACTTTTCGTAGTTGATCATCCTTGGCAGCTCCCGTAGA
Source organism: Tanacetum coccineum (assembly GCA_026074375.1). Taxonomy (NCBI): domain Eukaryota; kingdom Viridiplantae; phylum Streptophyta; class Magnoliopsida; order Asterales; family Asteraceae; genus Tanacetum; species Tanacetum coccineum. Next base: position 15,506 of record BQNB010015341.1, on the reverse strand, counting down.
TTCAGAAAGATTACAGCAAGATTCCATTAGCTTATGTACTCATCCCTGATTTGACAAATTTTATACACTTGCCTCAAGTACTTTTTTTCTTTTTGTGTTTTGGCTTATTACTTTTACAGTATTACCATTAAAACAATAATGAGACATATGTCAGCAACGAAGCTAATGTCCAGCATTAATGATATACGCTTTTGCTATTGTAAAATTTACGTTCTTTCATACAATTGAGACTAGGGTAGAAATAGAAATGTTTTTAACATGCACTGGTATCATTTTATTGGAGTTCTAACACTGGATTTGGTATTTCAGGTGGCCAATATGTGATTCGTTGATTGCTTTCCATTCTTCTAGATATCTGCTTGAAAAAGCTAAAACGTATGTTGCATTAAAGAAGTACGTGTCTTCTTTCTTTCTTTTCTTTTTATATATGAATTGAACTACAATGTCTAATTGCTTACTAAAGATGATACAAACTGCAGGTCATATTTATGAGCCAGATTGGAATCCACATGTGAACGAGCAGGATTTACAGCGGCCGCATAGAATTGGTTAAATGAATCATGTAATGCCAATGAACTTGGACTGGATCATCTTTATACATTTTCTTATTGTCGTATATTATATGAATGTGGTTATGTATTTTCAAGTTTCACTTCGTATGTAATCAACTCGCAAAAAAATAAGCCTCGCAGCAACGCACAGGCTACCTTGCTTGTTTAAATATAATTTTATTCGTTAATAATATAAAATGAAGAGATGTGTAGAGAGAATATTAAAACTGACCCCACATGTTCATAAAACCAGCCCACGTACACAGTGGACTTTTTTAGGCATGAACCCCAAATTCTAAAGTGAACCTAATAAACAAACAGCTACTTTTTCTTTTGAAATTCAAAACCCAATCCAAACCTTTATACCAAACGGGCCCTTAGATATTCGATTCATTCGTTGGGATACAAAAATTTTAAAACGTATTAATGTATGCATGTTAGAAAAAAGGAGTTGGGTTGACTTGTCAAACATACATTTATTACAAATTTCATCTTAATACAATTATCCTTCATACAAAAACTACTTACAACTCTCACGTACGGAAGGGGTTTACACGTACATGAAATTTATTTTAAATTTTTAGTTTAGTATTACGAAAATATTAAAATTTGCATGTGTTTAATATTTTAGATTGTGATATAAGTACAATTAATAATTATGCACGAGTTTTACATAAATTTTTTTATTATGTATTAATATCGATTTATATTTTGTAAAGATTTTTGTTGGATGAAAGATTTAACTTTATTTAACTGACATGAATGTTGGGGTTGATGTTGTTTAAATTTAACTATTAATATCATGTGGTACACAATATGCGAGTTAATTAGCACATGATGAGCGTTGATCAAGTTAAACTATAGAGTTTTTTAAAAATGTTTTTCCGGATATCCTTATATAAACTTGAAAGAAGAATGGCATGATTCGTGCTTACATTTGATATTTATATACGTGTTCATAATAATTTAGCCGTATTTAATGTTCAAACCTATGCACACGTTAGTTAAAATTATAAAATAGAATAACATTGAGTCCTTATTAAACGCATATAGTAAAAAAAACTATTTTTCTTCGGATATTCTTATTTAACTCATAAAAAAGAAAAACATGAGTTGTTCGTGTTATATGTCATGTTTGCATAAGTATCAATAAGGAAGATTAAGAGTAAGAGAGAAGTGGTTAGAGAGTTTTCTTTTTACACCTTTTAAATTTTTAATAAAAAGAGGAAAAAAGGGAAGGGAATTATACAAAATGATAAAAGCTTCTAATTCTTGTGATTATTGATGAGTATTTATACTAAGACTAATCCTACCTTCCTACTTTGGACATTTGGTTAATATTTACTTAAGTTTGACCAATATTCCTTATTACATGAATAAATAAACAAAAAGTACTTATTATTACAAGACCAATTCATTATTAAATAATTAACACTTTTTAATCCTAACAATAAGGGTTGATTATTCCTGACGCTTCATCGTCTGTAGAATTGGTCTTCCATTCATGAATGACTCCCACCTTCTCATCTGCTATGCTTTCGACGCTTTCGACGCTTCACAATTTCTCGATCATATGCTTTCATTATCGTGAGGTCTAAATTACCAAGAATTGGAGTCTTTTTCAAAACTCTATCTTAAAGATCTTCAGTTTAACTTCTTTTAACACTTTTTCCAGAGTAGCATCACAAAACTTTGATAGTTCTTCCAGATCCATAAATCTCTTCTCCTTTTTGCTGTTTAGGTAAATCAAACCCGTAGTTGGTTTATGTACAATGGAGAAGGGATCACATGCTTTAATATCAAGGAAGGTAAATGTTGGAGCAATGAGGTTGGTCTTTATTTGATAGCTTTCTATCCCCAGCTAAAAGTCATGGACTCTCTCCTAGATTACACAACTTTTGATGAACGTGTGGAGTGAATTCAACAACTTGTTTTCATAGTAGTTGACCTTCTTGTTCAAGCACAGGTAGTACATATCTTCAATATCATTCTTGTAGAGATATTCGAAGTCAGCCTCAGAAAAGCAGTCTGGTTTGTCATTTTCTCTCATCACAATAATTCTTTCTATGAAATCAGGCACGTGTTGTTGTTCTGTTGTAACTCTGACAACTTCAACAAGTCTGTAATCGAAGAAAAATTCTTCTGGATCATCTCTAACTATTCTGTGATTGTTCTTGTACATTCTCTTATGCCATGAATCTTTCTAATGTTGGATTGACAACCATGCTTCTTCATTGAAAGTCTTGGATTCTCTTTTAACCCATCGATTCATCCTTTCCTCAAGATATTCTTCAGGAAATGAAATAGAGTGTATCTTGTGTAGCGAGAGCACATACTTCTTCTCCTCAGTATTTCCATACTTTAAGAAAAATAAATCCTTGTTTTACAGATACATTGGAGTTTCATTTCTATATGAGCGGGCTGAGGCTGAAGACTTTTCAAACTTAGCCTTAAGAACAACCCACAATTCTAGATCAGCAACTTGAGCTTGAAGATTTGATTTCATCTTTAAATAGAGTTGTTGTTAAAGATCAGAAGTTGTTGTAGTAGAAGTACTTGTGGTTGGATGGACATTAAGAATCGTATTCTGCATGTGAATCCTGAAAAGTTCTTCAATAATCTTTGGTACATGAGCAACAAACTCTTGTGAAATCAAAGTTGGGACAACAGCTGTTAACAACTCTCTTTCTTTCTTGACATCATCAACTACTAATCTTGGAAGTGCTTCTTGTAGCAGGTCACTAGAGGTAGATATAGTCAGTAGTGCTACCTTATCACTAAGAGTATCACATATCTCCTCCATGATTTCCTGAAATATTAATTAGTAACAAAGGTACTGTTCATATGATGCCTTAATTGACTTCATCGCTTGCTCATCTTAGCAATAATTCCTGCAAGATTGGTGTGTTTACTAGAAGTAAATCCTGGTTGATCTTTAGATGGAGCACTGGGTGTTGGTATAACAGAAAACGTCAATTCCTGATTAATATCCTTATCCAAATATAAGTCAATCCTAGGGCATCTAAGGGGTGTGGAAATGGGTGTCTGCATCTTTTCTGTCTTAATCTTTGAACTACCCGTCCTTTGAGTTCTAATTAATGTATGATCAGTGTGATCATCATTATCATTATTATCATCATCATCATCCTTCTTATTGTCTTTCTTTTCATCAACATCATCAACCTTTTCTAGATTTTTCTTATGACTCCCGGGCTCTAACCTATCATCGAAATCTTCATCAATAAGGAGTAGTATATCAGCAAAATTACTACCATCCAAATCATCTTCTCTATTAATAATCTTATCCACATCCTCCTCTAATATCTTCTCCTAAACTACAACAATGTTTTGTTGTTCCTCATAAACTTTAGCGATTTTGTCTAGAGCGAGGCTCAGTTGAGATGCTTTAATGATTTCATCACATTCTCGATCATCACTTAAAGGAAGAATAGTAGTAGGTATGGATTTCTTTTGCGTATTCCTGATCTTGAGAGATGATTCGGGTGAACTTGATTCTCCCACAACTTGCTTTCCTTTTCTCTTCTTTTGAACAACTTCGGGGTTATGTGTCCTAGTGACTTTAGGTGTCCTATGCGTTCCTTGGGTAGATTCAACCGGTTCTGGCTGAATCATTGGAACTTCTACCCCTCCATACTTTGCCTCATAATCCTTATACACCTGAGTGTCCCTGATAGCATCAGTTAGCAAATCATTGGGTATCAGCATCCCTTGTACAATCACTTCACCAGTAGTATAAACATTCACCAACGGAGTATCATCTTTGATTGTTTGATAATCCTCCTTAAGTCTCTTAGGAATTGACTCGTACTTCTCCATAATTATCAATGATGAGTTTGGTGAAGCGCGGACACTGAATAACATTATTTTTTTTGCTGGACACAATGTAAGAAGTCCCACCAGAGAAGACTTGCATAATCAACATGAACTTTGTTGATTACAGAATGAAAGATTTGCAAAATATTGATCTTCATTTGATCATGACCAGATGTCCTTGATGTGAGACATCTGCTGAAGACCTTAAAGATCGCCTGCCATGGTTGTGCAAGATTCTTAGTAAAGAATGCACTCACTTTGTCAAGACTTGATAGCCAACAATCCTAAGAAACAACTGGATGTACTCAAAATTGGCTAGTGGAATGAATGGTTGTTCATGAGTTTCCACTTGAAGCTTGAGAGTAGCATGAAACATATCCACAGTGTATGTAATCTCTTGCTTATCCACCATGAAACAGATGGTCTCATTCGCATTAGGAACTTGTCTGACTGTTTTCCAGAATTGATGAATGTACACATCTGAAACATCAGCAGTATCAGTCAAAGTATAACTGAGAGCATGATCAACAAGTAGTTGCCCAACAATCCTACACTTTTTTGTCATGGAATGTTTGGAAGTACCGCTATTATTGTGTAGCAGGTGTGCATTGTTATGTAGCAGATGATTGTGGTTGTTCCATTATGAAAGCTGTGTGATTAAATGAAGTGATTAGTTAAATGAAATAAAGATATGAAATACACACTTAGATAACATTTTTTCTCTTTCCACTCTGTCTGTTTTTATATGTTCTGGCACTTCTTTTTGAACATATTTTGTTCATTTTCTTTCTCATGAGCCATTTCTTGCCTTTTCAGGCACATGTTATACGCTTTATTCGCATTATTCTTTTGATCTCACTTTGTATGCTCTGTCATTTCTTTTTCGAGCATACTTTGATTTGCTTTTACGCGTATGGATTTTATCTTTGTTTTTGTATGAGTTTCCTCACCAAAAAGCATTTGTGACATGATACTCTTTCAAGAATGATAAAGATATACTCTAACTTTGAAATGACACTTGATTTTTGAAAAATCCAAGAGTATAACTTTGTCTTTCTCAATTCATTTTGTGAAAGAGTATCACTTTGGCATCACAATATTATTACTTTTTGATAGAAAAATGAGATATATTCCAAAATCACCAATGAGTATGTTTTCAAAAACCTTGAATATGTTGAGTATACCACAAAATTTGCTTATATATCAACCGAATGGTCACTAAGTCGCTACCTCCATTCTGAACTTTAGAAAACGATCGAAATCAGATGTAACTTATACATTTTGGGTCAATAAACCGCTATCACGTTGTATTACATAGAAAACGGTCAAAACCGGATGCAGTTTATACCTTCTAGGTCAATAAGTCACTACATATTCTATCATTCAGAAAACGGTCAAAACTGGATGTAACTTAGAACATTTACCCAGTTGAATGTATAAGAATTTGTCGTAAACCATATTGATCATTTATTCAAAAAAATTCTTTGGCTTTGAAGTTGAATCTTGTTAAAAACTTCGTGATTTGACTTTTGCAACATGAAATACTTTGAAAAAGATCACAGATAACTTGAATAATTACATTTATTCATTTGTCCACAAAACAACTTTGAGTTCGAATCATGTGAAGCACATTTTCATTATTTGATAGATGAATGGTCAGTAGATCGCCACCTCAATCTAACAATGGAAAACGGTCGTAACCGGATGCAATTTTCACCATTTACCCATTTATTAATACAAAAATACGAGATTGTAACTAAACTTATTTGCTTATTGAAGCCACATTTTATCATTCAAGCCCATGTTATAATTTTTTCGAAACCCAAACTTAAGCCCATTTTGTGAATAGGAAACTCATTTATTAAGCTCAAGTTAGAGTATACGAAACCCATTTAAGTGACCCAATGGACATATCCGAAACCCATACTAAAACCCATATTAAGAAGTTATACAAAACCGAAAGAGAACCCCTAACAAGCTACTTTTGTATCCATGAATTTCTATTAAAGCATGTTAGTTACAGATTTAAAGACATAAGGAATCAATATCACACATGATAACAACAGAATAGACCAATTTTGATATCCGAAAGTACATGTTCTTATGTACGAAACCCTAAACAGTTACGAAACACCTTAAATGATTATCAAATCATGTTTTTTATCCATGAATAGGAACTAAAATCACAACACTACACCCTAATTAACATTTTGCCAAACTTAATTGAACAAAAACAAGCATTTGCTTTGAATCGATTTATATACGATACCCTAACCCTAACTGAAAAACCTCATTAACAATGATTAAATGAATTACAAATGAAAAATGAGATTAATCATATGCTAGTTCCTTACTTTTGAAAGAATGAAGGTCTTGTGAATCGATTTAGATCGAAAAACAGATGATACGAATACTAAGATAATCGAGAGGATTTACGAAAGCTACCAGGGAAATACGAAAGTTAAATGACTTTCGAAAAAATCATGTTGCTTTTATACGTACGATACCCTCTTTGTAAAACTGGCAGATTAAACCCTTAACTTCCATTGTGTTTCCCCCTTGGAGTTTGATTCCGTTTCACAGTAAATCCGTTGAAAGATTTTTGCATTTAAATCCCGTGTGATTATGAAAAAATTTATAACTCCCTCTTGAACAAATATCCATTTAAAAATTTCTTCCTTTTTGGATAATCTTTATTCAATTTTGCATTTATTTTCAAGATTGTGATTTTTTGATGATGAATTGAGCGAAAAAATTTATAACTCCCCCTCGAATAAATATTCGTTTAAGAATTTCTTCCTTTATGAATAGTATTTGTTTGAGAGATAGTTACTTTTGTGGTTCTGAACATACTTGTGATTTTTTAAAGATGATGATTTGAAAAATCGTTTTCGTTTTGTGAATGGAAATGATTACAAAGCACATGTTTTAGTGGTGACAATTCATTTTGATATATGAATAACTCCCCCTCAATTCATGATGTATTGAAAGCAGTTAAAGGCACAGTAGTAAAAACAGTATCATGAAACTGATAAAAAGAGGAAGACATGTGTTTGCATCAATAACTTATCTTTTGTGTTTTTGTATTTTTGAAAATGTAAAACATTTTGACTTTTTGCATTTTTTTATTTTGTATTTTGTTTTATATTGTTTTAAAGAAAGAAGAAAATATTTTTGCATTTTTTTATTTTTTTTAATTTTGTATTTTTGTTTTTGAATGTATGTACATATATTTTGATGTGTGATCTTTCATTCAAGAAGATAACTTTGCGAGACGATCCGAATCTTTTGGAGTCATACATCTCATACCAATCATGTGAATTAAGTACTCAAACATTTCTTTGTAAAGGGCTTTAGTAAATAGATCAGCAAGCTGCTATTTCATTCCGACAAAGTATAGTCAATGGTACCTTGTTCAACGTGTTTTTTGATAAAATGGTAACGGATGTTGATGTGTTTTGTACGCGAATGTTGTACCGTATTGCATGAAATAGCAATAACAATCTTTGAATCGTAGTACATTAGAATCTTGGTGTAACGACATCCATAATCTAGCAATTGCGTCCTCATTCAAATGACTTATGGGCAACATGTAGACAAAGATACATACTCAGATTCTGTAGTTGACATAGATGTGCAATCCTGTTTTTTAGACGACCAACTGACTAGCTTGTCTTCCAGAAATTGTATTCCTTCAGATGTGCTTTTACAGTCATCGTGACACTGATTCGTCAAATAGTATATATATATAAAATAACACAAATGCAAATCTCAACCAAATGCCCTTGACCAAGGCAAAAGGT
>BQNB010015340.1:7500-73442 GCA_026074375.1 Tanacetum coccineum | reverse complement strand
CGGGAAATAGGTTCGGAAATTTTGCTTGTTCGTGAAAGACTAGGGGTGGCAATTTATGACCCGACACGAAACCCGACCTGAAACCGACACGAAAATTAGCAGGTTTGGGTTGAGTCTAATAGATTTCGGGTCGGGTTTGGGTCGACCTATCTGACTCGTTTATTAAACAGGTTAGGTTCGGGTTGAGAATAAATTAAGCGGGTCGATCCATCAACCCGTTTAAGATTTTTTCTAAAAATAAAAATTATTTATATTTTATTATATGTGTTAAATGGGTTAAACGGGTCGACCCGCAAACTCGTTTAATTTGTGTAACCCGTGTAATGTGCCAACTTTTGTATATAAAACGGGTTCGATGGGTCAACCCGAAACCCGTTTAACCTATTCAACCCGTGTAACCTATTTAACCCGCCAACCCAACTATATATATGGGTTAAATGGGTCAGGTTCGGGTTATGTGTAAACATGTTAGGGTTGACATAGCTGACCCGATTATTTAAATGGGTCAGGTTCGGGTTGGGGTTTTCTGATCCGCCAACCTGCCAACCCGAACTCGCCAACCCGAACCCGACCTGAATTGCCACCCCTATGAAAGACATACCGTTACTGATCTATCAAGACCCTCCCCTGTATTATCACTTTCGATATTGTTCATCTCAAGTGAGGGGATATATGTATTGTATCATATGCTGCAGGGGAAATAATAAAAAGATATAAACATCTGTAGCATATTCATGTTGGTTGCGTGTTATAAAACCAAAAAAGTGTTCAAAATTATATAAATGGTGCAATTATAAGCCATCTGTGTGCTAAAAATATAAAGATGGTGCAACTATAAGCCATCTGTATGATTGTGAAGAATGGAGCTAATAGCCCATTATTGAATATCAAATTTTCGGACTTGGATACTTGGGCTTATGGATGGATAGTAGCTGGTTATAACAACCTTAGATTATTTAGACCATTTGTGTATCCCATGTCTTATCCTACCCTATATCATTCTCCAATCAAACCTTTGATTTTGCTCGAATGAGGGAGTGAGCAATCATACATATCTCATCCGTTATTACGGATATGTATGTGTGATTTTGTCGCCCTTCTTGGTGTAACGCTTTTGGTAAAGATTGCATTGAAAGGATGATTCACCCCGTAAACTTGTGTGTCACCCATGTTGCCTTTAAGAGCTGTTTAGACTCTAATTCTAACTGGTGCAGATTTGTGTACTTTCCAAGCTTATAATAGAATACACGCTATAACAGTGCAGTTGAATGATTACCCCGAAAATGAAACACTTGGACTAGTTTGAGAGTTGAGTGATTTTTAATCCCCTTTTTCGTGAGGTGTTCGGCCTTGATGTTTTCTAGCATAAGTAAATTATGAATTCATTTTTCTAAGTTAAATCAGGGAAATCTTTTTATAAATTATTCTAACAGTTCTACTTGAGGGCAAGTAGAAGTCAAGTGGGAGGATATTTAATAACATCAAATAGTTAATACTTTTAGCATCAAATTCCCTACTAAAATGCTTGTAATTATTGTCTAAATGCCTGAGAATGATACTTAATCACTTTATATTTCATTTACCGGAAGAATACAAGCATTGGAGCAAGAGACACGGAAATTAGACATGGAAACGAGCAAATGAAGAAACTCAAGGCAAGTTACGGCGTAACCACCCCGCAGGAGTTACGCCGTAACCACATTAAAGAAGAAATGAGTCAACATCACTGGTTACAACGTTACCACTTCATCACCTTTACCCAGTAACATGCACATTGAAGATGAATTACATATCCTAGTCAGCATTATGGCGTAACCATGGCGATACGGTTACGCCGTAACATATTTTAAGCCTATATTCGGAATGCCCTCGTCAGCATGGTTACGCCGTAACACACCTCAATGGTTACACGCATTTCTGCATTTGAGACATCCATTCCTGGTGTGGTGAGCCGACAGCAAGAAGAAGGAGGAAAAGGGACGAACAATCCTGGTATGGGGTAACCCTTTGGGGTTTGCCATGGCATTCGACCGAAGGATAACAAGCATTAGTATAACACATTTGTAATCATACTTCAACTATGTATTATTGGATCTTGCAATCTACTTGGTTGATGTTATCATTCTATATGCTGTATTTGTTGTTCATTAGCATTTAATTAATTAATTATCTTTTCGAATATTAATTTATGATCTTTTTGTCTTGCTGCATCTTTATTAATTTATGTAGTATGCTTTGAAATCTTTGAACTCCCTGCTAGGTCTTGATATGAGGTTGAGTGTGCATTAGGTATTAAGTGATCTTTTTAACCCTAACATGCATGATTGATTACAAGATGACCAACACTTGTAGTTGTTCGACCTTTACCCATGAGGCGAGCCTTTAACATTAAATTCCTAGTTAGGAGTGCGAGCTAATAGGAGACCACCTGTTAGATTAAAGTGTATCTCATAGATTAAAAGGAAGCCTTAATGACTGTAAACTGATAATAGGTTAATTCTCCTTGCGAGTCCATTCCACTCAGTACACATAGGTTATGTTACAACTGCAAAACTAGATCTAACGAATTTGGACCCCTTCTAAGGTTGTAATGAGACATTGCACATAAGATCATTGAATGCGGTTATCTTCGAGTTGTCTGCCACTATGCCGATTCCTTTTTCGACAGTAAGGCTTACCACCAAATAATCCTAAAATAATCTCAAAACTCCACAATGCTTTCTTTACTGTTTTCTTAGGTAGAATAATAAACCAATCGGACAATTAGAGACACAAACCGTTCTTTGGGTCGACACCCGTACTTACCAATCACTACACTATACACGATAGGGTACATTGCTCTTTAGTGCGTAGGAATAGTCGAGGTAGTTAGAGTTTCATAAATGTAAAATTTGACGTAGTTTCTTTTAAAGGAAATCACGCATCATTGGGAATCGATAGGTTGTTTGAATTAGGCTAGTATCTCTAGCGTTTGGAATTTGGAATTTGGTTTGGAATATGTGGAGAGTTCAAGTTACAGTGAAGATTGTTAGAAAGTGACTTAAACTATAAGGTTTGTTTCGTAAACTTAGTTTTGGATAGATGTTTGTTTTTTGGTATGTTTCATAATTTGAGTCGGTTTAGGTCATTGCTAGCCAATAAATAAAGGCCAATGACATTATTTTTGTTTGTACCTTTTGAATTAGAAATATTTATTTGTTATCATTGAATTTGATTTGGTAATTTGAATAAAGGTTTTGTTTAATTTGTTCGATTTTATTTATTTGTTTCTGTCTTTGGATTTCTAACACATTCTAAACATATTCATTAAAACAAACGCACCCTTATTTGTTTAATTACAAAAGCGAGCAAGTAAATAGTAAAATGAAACAATTTGTTGGGATATAAAAAGCATTTTACGTAAAAGGAAAGAAAAAGAAAAGGAGTCGACTCCATTTGACAAGAAGAAGAAGAAAAAGAAAAAGAAAAAGAAAAATGACATTAAACCAAATCCAATGAGTAGTTTGACGTCCGCAGTGACCGAGTTTATCTAAAGTAACAGCAAAACCACATCTTTCTCTCTCTTAAGTTTCTCTCTCTAAAAAACTACAGCGAAGAACACACAGAAGAATAATATCTCACTTTCATCTCATCACTGTTCACAAATTTCATCTCATCACAAACACACAGCTGTTACTCTGACGGTAAACAGACAGCATATACATATTATTGAAGAAGCAACTATTTTATTCGTTATTCTTCTTCTTCTTCTGGTAGTATGTATATATATTTAGGTTATTTGATTCATGCATTTTACTTTCTTTTTTTGTTACTTAGATTTATTTCATACCTACTTTGCATTTGATTTTTTAGTTTGCTACTAATAATACTTTTTATTATTATTATTATTATTATTATTTAATTTGTGTATTACTATATTACTTACTAACTGTTTTTTGTTTGTCTTCACACTCTGTTGAATCAACTATATTTGTTGTTTCATTTGAATTTTGTTATAACTACTATTAGCTTTAACTTGATTTATTTATTTAGATTATAACTGTTTAGCTTTAGCAGTTAATTAGCTACTGTCAACTTTATGATACTGTTGTTTTGTTAGTTATGTCTGTTAAATTTAAGTTAATAAACTGCATAGACTAGTTTTTTTTACAGTATTATTTTATACTTTTTGGGTTTAACGAGTGATTTATGTGAAAAGGTGCCTGATGATGTCATTGTTGTGATGATTATGTTCAAATTTTATGTGAATTTGACCTATGGAAATGATGAACTTGTGCAGATTCCTGGCTGGATATAGATATTTCTGTATTCTTAAGACAGACTTTTGTTGGATCATGGCTAAAGCGAGATTTAAGTGATGAATTGTCTAGAGCACGTTTAAACACTCATGTCAAGGTTTTCATTTTTTTTGCTGGACCGAGTGATAAGTTGTATCTAAAACTAAAAACGTGATTTGAGTGTTTGTTCTATTGAAAAATGGTACCACAAGGGCAGCCAACTCCACTTGGTGGTGGACATTCTGTTCCATCTTCACTGTTGCGGTCGAACTCAAATTTAATGGGTGGTCAAGGGAGTTCAATGTCTTCTCAATCTGGATTTCCATCCCTTGTATCTCCACGTACTCAATTTAATGGCGGAAACATGCTTGGAAATGTGCCAAACGTATCCTCCCTCCTCCAGCAGTCTTATGGTAATGGCGGGCCAAGTTCAGGGATGCCTGGCCTCGGGAATTCTCAATCCCAAAGGGATGGAATTCATGGTGGGGACGAGTCTGATCCTTTGGCTGGCTTAAGAAATGGGATGGATTCTAACACCCCTTCCTCGTCATTTGGTTTGTCAAACCAAAACGGGCCAGGTCACATGTCTGGACAGCAGTTTTCGAATTCATCAGGCAACCAAATGTTGCTAGACCAGCAATCAGCCCAACAGATTGAATCTCAAAACTTTCAACAAAGTCATCAATCCCTTCAACAAAACCGCCAACATCAACATCAGCAGCAACAGCAATATCAAAATATTCGAGGGGGGTTTGGTGGTATTGGGCAAGTAAAGTTAGAGCCACAAATGACCAACTATCAGCATGGACAGAATACTCAACAGTTGCAAGCTTTGAGAAATCTCGGGCCAGTGAAAATGGAAATGCAACACACTCAGTCAATGAGTAACTTACCACCTGTTAAATTGGAGCCCCAACAATCTGACCAGTCATTATTTCTGCAACAACAGCAACAGCAATTGCTCAATATGTCGAGGCAACCCTCTCAGGCAGCTGCTGCTGCACAAATAAATCTTTTGCACCAACAGAGATTATTACATTTACATCAACAACAACAGCTGTTAAAAAACATTCCTCCTCAACAGAGGTCCCCGATGCAACCACAGCTCCAACAGCAAAATGCAGCATTAAGATCTGCAGCAAAACCTGTGTATGAACCAGGAATGTGTGCAAGACGGCTAACACATTATATGTATCAACAACAACATAGGCCTGAAGTAAGAGTTTCGCAATTTGTCTTGGTAGATTAACATAATTGTCGGTTCTTGAAACTGGTTTTAATGTCTTATTTTCTTGTAGGACAATAGCATTGAGTTTTGGAGAAAATTTGTTGCCGAGTACTTTGCTCCTAATGCCAAGAAGAAATGGTGTGTTTCCTTATATGGAAGCGGACGCCATACTACTGGAGTTTTCCCTCAGGTCAGTGCCTAATAGTATACGAGTGTCCGAAAATAAACTTCATCTAAATCACTTTAGTTAATTTTAAAATCACTTATATTCTATGTGACTATTGGTTCCATATATTAACTAGAGTAGATCCTAATAACTTCCATAGAATATCGGTTCTGAAGATAGGTTTATGGTTCAATATTTTTATCAATCTCAGTGTATGAAATCTGTGTTTATGCTTATGCAGGATGTATGGCACTGTGAAATATGCAATAAGAAGCCAGGCCGAGGATTTGGTGAGTCTCTTGCTGTTTACATCTTACCTGTAATACGATTAAGTTATCTTGTTGTACCTTGTATTCCTTAAGAATCATATTCTCTTCTAATCCCTTCACTGCTTAAAGTGAAACCTGATATTTGCTAAAAGCTCCCTGAACAGTACAAAAAAGGAAAACCTTCTGTCATATATATAAGAACTATTTTGTAGTTTCTCTCTTTCTTTTTGTATTATAGTTTTTATGAAAGTGACTTTTACAAGAGGGATGATGATCAGTTAATTAATTGCACTTGGCCTCAGTCTTGGTCAGCTTTTTGATTCTACAAATTGAGCCTTAATAGGGCACTAGGTTTCTTTTTCAAATTGAAAAGTAGATTTCTATCAGTATCTTTTCATGGATGCTAATTTTTAATCCCTGTTTTAATTATGATCTTCCAAGATTAGTTTTATCACAGCCATCTAATGTCAATTGATGCCATCTGCCTATGTAGGTTTTTGTTACCTGTATCAAGATTTTTTGCTTTTTGCAATATCTAACATATCTGGTTTACTTTCAGAGGCCAATGTAGAAGTTCTGCCCAGGCTTTTCAAAATAAAGTATGAAAGTGGTACTTTGGAGGAGCTCCTCTATGTTGATATGCCCCGAGAATATCAAAATTCATCTGGCCAAATTGTTTTGGATTACGCAAAAGCCATACAGGAGAGTGTTTTTGAGCAACTCCGCGTTGTTCGTGATGGTCAATTAAGGATAGTTTTTACTTCAGATTTGAAGGTTGGATTTCAATTCTTGCTGTTAAGAGGTAGATTCTGATTGAGCTATATACTTAGAACCTCTTTTCTTGACATGCAGATATGCTCTTGGGAATTCTGTGCTCGGCACCATGAGGAGCTGATCCCTAGGAAACTGTTAATACCACAGGTAGAATACTCTGTGCTTAAAGTTTAGCCTTTTAGTTTAATACAACCATAGACTTCTGGATCTGAGAAAAAAGAATATCGTTATATGAATAATAGTACACATTGTCTGTCATAATATAATTACTTCCACTTGTGATATGTATGTTAGTTGTTTGTCAACTTTTGATAATCATGTCAGAACTTACCTTTTGTTTTTTTAACATGAATAAGCTAATAGGCTCTAAAGTGTATCACTGAATACAGTGAAGTACATCCCTTTTAATGATTTGGTATTTTCCTTGGTATTCTCCTCAGGACCTAGCCTGTTTATTGACCAAACCCCAAAGCGTTAACAGTTTACTATATGGACCGATGGCAAACCCTATACTTCTCCTTGTAGTCATAATGAGCTATTGATTCTTTGCAGATTAGTCAGCTTGGTAATGCAGCTCAGAAGTATCAGGCTTCTACTAATAATTCTTCATCACAATCTGCACCAGAATTGCAGACCAATTGCAATATGTATGTCACTTACCCGTTGTCCTTCCCTTAAATTAATTTATTGCATGATTTCATGTATTTTCTACCTTATATCATTAATCATCACAATTTTAACATGTTAGTTGTTGATCGTTTTTGTTTCTGTGTATTGGATATCCTTTGCTAGTTGGCTGAACGAGATGATCATGTATAACATGCATAATTTGTGCTTTCTGATATTTCTTTTTGCGCTTCTTCTATAACCGGCTCCTAATTAATCTGTTCACCTATAGTTGTAATACCAAGTTCTGATAGTCTTTAGTACAAATACAGCAAAGACTTATTTCGTAGAAGCTGATATATGTCATGCATTCTTTATGTTTTTATATAACCTGAAGTCCTAAACGTCTGTATTTAATTGCAATTTGTACAACTAACCTACATGATAATGGCATGAAAGGCCCATTAGGAAAGGCAAAAAAAAAGAAGACAGAGAATAACTGTTTTAAGTAAAGAAAATTTGCGTATTGATTGATTAATCAACAAGAACCACACATACGAGGGTATGAAAATTAATGATCTCTGCTCCACTTGATGAATTTTCTGATAACAGTCAGGGACTCAGGTGTAGTGCTGAGTACCATAAATAGACCAATAAAACGCATAACAAGTTAATAGAATACAAATCTTAAACGAGTCTGTCGAGGTGGTCACCATATTGCAAAGTATATTACAATATCTAAAAGATTTGGGTTTATGTTTCAGGTTTGTTGCTTCAGCCCGTCAGTTGGCGAAAGCATTGGAAGTTCCATTGGTTAATGATTTGGGATATACGAAGAGATATGTGCGGTGCCTTCAGGTAATTTGCTTAATTTAAGATTGTGGCGTCTTCAGGGAATTTGCTCAATTTAAACGGTTTATCAATCCTATTCCATGTTCTATTCTGATTAGCCATGTATTTGTTGCTGTCTCTTTAATATCGTCATAACTGAACATGATACCATTAATTATTAAATTGGGTGCACTTTTAATGCCTTAAATATCTGGGAAGATGGACCGTCGTATGTACATTATGGGATTTGCACTTCAACATGAAGTAGATATGTGCACTTTTAATGCCTTAAATAGTTTAGGAGTATTGCTTATTTGGCTGTCAATGAAATGTCAATTGAACGACACTGTAGAATACTGTTTGATGGGAGGGAAGGACCTAACTAACCCTTTGTAGATAACAAGTTGAAGCAAAGGAGCAGCAAAATGGTTGGCTAAACTAGTTTGGCATGACTTATCATTATGTTGATATGTTTCCCTGTCTCAAAATTTATTGTTGTAGTATGAAATAGTTTGTGTGGCGGTTATCTTGCGTTTTGGTTGTTTACTTAACATGTCATCTATTTGGCTATCTTTGCAGATATCAGAAGTAGTTAATAGTATGAAAGATCTGATTGATTACAGCCGAGAAACAAGCATTGGACCAATGGGTAAGAGTATAACATCAATCTATTTATATCTGCTTGTTAATCATGTAGTGATATTAAATATCTCATGTTGTTCATCTATTTTTTCCTCAGAGTGCTTAGCGAAATTTCCCAGAAGGACATCTACAACGTCTGGGTTACAGAGTCAACCACAGCAACCTGAGCAGCAACAACAATTGTCTCAGCAGCAACAACAATCATCCCAACAGCATCAGCAGCAGCAAAACTCTAATGGCATGCCAACTGTAAATAACTCTAACCCAATACCTGTGACTTCTTCCAATGGCACCATTGCGGGGCTGCTACACCAAAATTCCATTAACTCACGACACCAGCAAAATTTCAAGAATACCCCTCAAACATCACAAAATGGTGCCTCGATTATGAATTCTGTTGGTTCCCCAAATATGTCCACTGGTGATGCAGATCCCAATGATTCCCAGAGCTCGGTTCAGAAAATACTACACGAGATGATGTCTTCTTCCCAACTTGGAGGCAGTGGTGGTGACGTGAAAAATCTCAATAATTCGGGTTTTGTAGGGAACGGTCAATCGGGTATGGTAAATGGAATTAGAGCTGCAATGGGTCATAATAATTCCTTTGGTATGAACGGAAGAGTGACGAGTCATCAACAACAGCAGCAGCAGCAGGACATGGGTAACCAATTGTTTAATGGGATAGGAGCTGTTAATGGATTCAATAATATTCCATTTGATTGGAAAAGTTCGCCATAATATTAATATTGTATTATATAATGGGGCGGTGGTCGTCAAGTGTTAAGCTGCAACGGGCTTCAAAGTGAAGCTGGTTTTGCAGTAGGAGTAAGACTGGAATTCTTGCTTCGGCATACATGAATGTGACGATAGATACAGATTATGGGAACTAGTGATGTTGGTGAGCAGTTTCCCACTTTGATGAAGGGAAGAGGGGAAAACAAACGTATAGAATAGAATGGTGTTTTCGTCCTCAGACTCTTGTTTTTGGTTTTGGTATTGGTATTGTCTATATGCTTGTTTCTCCAAGTTAGTTTATATGCCCGATCAATGAGCCTGATCTTGCTTTTTCGCCTGTACAATTAAGTATATCATGTGGAATGTTGGTAGAATTTAGTGATTGTCAGCTGAATTAACTAATTGAGTTTTGCATCAGAAACCGTTCCCCCCAACTTATTAAACTATCTAGCACTTTTACCCTGATTTTAGCCTCTTGGAATTGAGGGTAGGCTTCTTTCATGGGTTTTGGAATGGTGGAACCGGATCGGAAGTTGTTTTTATGTTTTGGTTAGTGAGTCGAGTGAAGTGGTAGGGTGGCTAACACCTAAGACATGTGGGGCTTTGCAACTGTTAAGACTCTTTTCATTGCAGGTCTCCTAAAGTAATAATTTAAATTTAAATTATGCTCTATAACGATTTCTATTTCCATTCAAAACCGTTTATAAGTGTGGCAAAAAATGTACCAAGTCCTAATGCATGATCAGATTACATGATGATATCGTTTGTCCCTTATCAATGATTGAATTACATGATATTGGTGTGACTTGGCAAGCAACATTGTGACCAGTTGTGACCAATTATTATTTGGTCGGGAATCATCTGAAGTTCACTCGATAAACACTTCAAGCACCATCATCTCACACTCGAGAGAACCCTGGATATTTTTTTCCTTTTATAATAGGGTACCCTAAGTTCACATCATTCTATTTTGGTTCTTGTATCTGGTTTCTTTCGCTACCACCAATTGCTGTGCGTTACCTCGCTCGCTACCCATATATATTTATGTCTTTCTATTAAATTGGGGACATTTACGAATGTTGGATCTAAGCTATATGGAGCTCGTAAACAGCTCAAAGGACATGTATCGACATCGAGATCTGGTTCTCAGTTTATGTTTCAAGTTTAACTATCTGCTGTCTTTGGTGTGGGTTCGCTGCTGTTTTAGGCATTCATATGCTGCTGTCTTGAGCCCCAACTTTCTGCTCTTTAGCTGCTGTTTTCTTGATGTGATTGCGCTTGTTTGTAGCCACGTCGACTTTGTAGCGTTAACACGATTTGTGGTAATGGTATCAAAAGTTGTCTGGTCACTTTCTGTGCTGATCTGTCCCATTCAATTATGTGTTTTGAACATTGTGATTACTATTCCTTGCGGTCAACTCAAAGTTTGCAGCAGAAGAATATACAATGAAGGTTATTATAATACTAAAAGATACACAACAAAGGATGATACTTGTAGATCACACTTATAAACATTTGAATACACAAACGTATCTCAACTTTTACATAATCAATTAAATTACATTGTATTTAGACGCTGCAAATTTAACAGTGCCATCAACCAGTAATTGGTATGGTAAGCCTTCCCCTCTATCGTCATTATTCAACAAGAATATTAATAAAATGTTGCAGATCTACTTACATGTAATGTTTAGAACTGTACATCATATCCAGCTGACGTCTCATGTTCTCAAGACTGCAATGAAAGAAAAGAAAATGTTAAAAAGAACATTCACGGAAAATAGTAGGTGTAAACATTGTAGTATTTTAGCTACTTCCCAATCATTATAAGTAGAGGTGGACATTTTAACACATTTACATATAAATGGGTTGGTTTTGGTTATGTTGCATCTCTTAACGGGTCAAACAGGCTAAGAAGGAAACTAATTTTTTGAAATGTATTCAAATGACTTCTGTAATCATACTCAGTATATTAACTATTATAAATTAAAAAAAGAAAAAAAGGAAACAAAAAAAAAACATGTTTGGCGCGGCTCCAAACTGAACTGGCCCGTTTTGACCCGTGCTTGAGACTCTATTTTGACCCGAACTGTTAGCCAAACTACACACATATTGCCATCTCTAATTATGTAAAAAGAAACTTTATGCACCTTCATTACATGCACAATATGTTCATGAGGAAGCTATTACACATTTCTCTCCGGATGCCACTTTATGCTGCATCCAACGCTGTTAACAAGTAAAAAGAATTAGTAGAGCTCGTGAACATGGCTTACCAATCATGTCATTCAATGAATTAGACATTGTTAGACCACATAGATAACAGAGATAGGTACCTAGGCTTCTGATTTGGAGGTACTGGCTGACCACTAAGAACACAGTCTATTGCCACACTTAAGTCCCTGGCACATAGTAATCATTATTTAATTAAAAGTACATAACTAACTTGAGATATATAATTCAATAAAAATCTCATTTATCATTATGAAAGATATAAGGCGGAACCAACCTCCCTGTGACACGAACATTATTACTTGGTCGGGAATCATCAAACTGACCATGATAAACTAGTTCAAAGGGTCGACGACCATCCTGGAATAAGATGACACTTGTCAACAATATTTACGGTACATAGGATTATGCTTTGTAGTTAATGTATGTATTTATCACTGGATACGCTTGATACTAGAAACTCTGAACTTCTGAAGTTCAGAACAAGCCTGATGTTGGCGAAGATGTTGGCGAATTGTCTGAAGAGTGATTTTGGCTACATGCGTGGATCAGGTCAAGCATTACGAGGTGGAGTACAAGTCCAAATCGTCTAGTTTAACTTAACATGTAGTATTTATCTATTTAGGACTTATTTAGATAATTATAAGGTTAGGTTAAATACATTCCTATTTATTGTCTAACGCGTATAGGTTAGTCTATATATACCGTGGAGGGTAGGGATCTATGTAATCAATTGAAGTTTTTGAGTTAGATTTCTTCAATAAAGAGTTTGCGTGTTCCTGGCAATTGTTCTTGTTTCTTTTCCTTTGTCGTGATACTTTGATTACCTTCAATTGGTATTAGAGCTTCCTTGAAGATTCGATGACCTGTACCTGCGATTAAGGGGTTACACAATCCGAAAAAACTTTGGACTCTAACCTGCGACCTCGAGGTTGGTCGTGTATCTGATTAGATCAAGTGATCTGGTCGCAGCATTTTTTTTGGGTTCACATCAGCGAGTTGGAAACAGTCCTTTGGGATGTTGATTGTCTCGCTACTAGTTGAGCAGTAGTAGGTTAAACCCGGGTAAACGTTGATTGGCCTACGCGCGTTCAACACGAACCAAGAACATACAAACCTAGCCATGTAATAAGGGCTGGATAGCTCGCCTTTACAAACTTACTCACGAACCAAACAAAGAACTAAGATGGCGGCTGGTACCTCTCAACCGCCGGTGGCAAAAGAAACAAATTTGACTTTTCAGTGTCCGTTATTAACGTCAACAAATTACACCATATGGAGGATGCGTATGGAAGTACTTCTTGGAATTCATGGAGTCTGGGATGTGATAGACACGGGCTTAGAAGATGCCAAGAAGAACAATATTGTTAAAGGTTTATTATTCCAATCGATGCTGCAAGACCTTGTCCTACAAATGGTAATCTGAAAACCGGGAAGGTGGGGAAGCAATAAAGACATGTAGGGCTGATCGCGTAAAGGAAGCAAGACTTCAAACCCTAATTAGTGAGTTCGAAAATCTGAAGATTAGACGCTTATGCCACAAAGTTGTCAGGTATTGCTTCTAAATCAGCCACGCTTGGAGAAGTCAAAGAAGTTTCTCACAAGTCTTCCCAGACGGTTTGTCCATATCGTGGCGGCTCTAGAACAGGTTCTAGATCTTAAAGAGACTGGATTTGAGGATGTGGTTGGAAGATTGAAAGCTTATGAAGAAAGAATCAAAGAAGAAGATAAAGCAAACGAGACTCAAGAAAAATTGCTTTATAATAGGACTGAAAATTCCAACAGGAATCATGCGAGGTCGTGGTCGTGGTCAAGGCCGTGGTCGGGGCAACACTCAAAACCATGGTCAACGTGACTCCTCGAAAAACCGTGAAGAGCAAAAGCAAAAGGGTAAACAACAGGAGCAACGTGACCACTCATATGAATGAAGAAAAGTGTACCCCTCCAAAGATCGAGTCCAATACCAAGGAAGACGATATTATGGTATTTTGACAGCGGTGACTACTCGTACTTTTTTATGGGGACGTGTGAGATTTGGAGACGGGTCGTGAGTAAGCATAAAAGGAAAGGGCTCGATTTTGTTCCAAGGAAAAAACGGAGAACAAAAATTGTTGAAAGATATTTATTACATTCCGGCTCTTCGAAGTAACGTGATTAGTCTCGGACAAGCTACAATATCTGGTTGTGATATTCGTATCCGAGGTGATTTCTTAACCATGCGTGATAGTTGTGGAAGATTGCTTGTAAAAGTCCCGCGAAGTGCAAATCGTCTTTATAAGACTCACCTAAAGTTGGGAAACCTTACTCTTTGCAAGCTACCATTGATGAAGAGTCATGGTTGTGGCACGTGTGACTTGGCCATATCGGATTTAGTGCGGTGAATTCGATGCACAAGTTAGCTAAAGGGGTACCGGTAATTAAGCATCAATATCTGTGAGTCTTGCATGGTTGGAAAACAAACGAAGCGGTCGTTCCCGAAGAAGGCAACGTACAGAGCGTCACATATTCTTGAGATGGTACACAGGGATATTTGCGGACCGGTGGATCCCCCACTCAAGCACGTAATATCCATATCTTGGTTCTTATCGACGATTTTTCAAGATACGTGTGGTCTTTTCTCTTGAAGCACAAAAGTGACGCGTCAGTGTTATTAAGAGATTCAAGACGGCGATTGAAAAGCGAACATGTAAAGAGATTATAACATTCCATACGAATAGAGGTGGTGAATTTACGTCACATGACTTTAATCGTTAATGTAACCAAGAGGGCATAGCACGAATGTTGACGGCTCTCATGCACCTCAACGAAATGGAATAGTTGAACGGAGAAACCGAACTTTAAACGAGATGACTCGGTGCCTCATGAAGGCAAGAGGTGTACCAAATCACTTTTGGGGTGAGGCAATTCGACATGCAACATTTATTATAAACCGAACTCCTACGCGAGCATTGGTAGGAGTTACGCCATACAAGAAGTTTTATGGAGAAAAACCGAACCTTGAAGACTTAAGAGTATTTGGTTCATAGTCACATAATTCGCTACAATAGCCACGAATTGCGATCGAGTTCGTTCGATCCAAAACATGGTACGAAATCGATCCAGATCGACCGGGATCGCGAATTGGATCGGTGAATATAGCGTTTGAGAATCTAATAATTGATCAGAGCAATTCGCGTTCCAGTAATTTCCGATTCGCGTTCTAGTTTGCTCACAAAAGCAAACTAGCGTGACATTATCTTCATGTCAAGCAATTTGGCTAAGGGATTATTGGCTGAAGTGACAGGGAAGGTGATAATTCGAGTTGATAATAAATGAGCAATTGCATTATCAAAGAACCCGGTCTTTCATGGTGGAAGCAAACACATCCACACTCGATATCACTAAATCAGAGTGTGTTGAAAATGAGTAGTGATAGTTGAACATGTATCCGGAGAAAATCAGAGAGCATATCCATTAACGAAGGCCTTGGCGTGTATAAGGTTCAAGGAGATAGATCGTTAGGTGTGCAAGAGTTACCCTCTTCGACTCAAAAATTCAGGGGGTGATTGTTGGCGAATTGTATGAAGTCTGATTGTGGCTACACGAGTGGATGAGGTCAAGCATTACGAGTTGGAGTACAAGTCCAAATCGTCTAGTTTAACTTAACGTGTAGTATTTATCTATTTAGGACTTATTTAGATAATTATAAGGTTAGGTTAAATACAATCCTAGTTATAGTCTAACGCGTATAGGTTAGTCTATATATACCGTGGACGGTAGGGATCTACGTAATCAATTGAAGTTTTTGAGTTAGATTTCTTCAATAAAGAGTTTGCATGTTCCTCACAATTGTTCTTGTTTCTTTTTCTGTGTCGTGATACTCTGATTGCCTTCACCTGATATATTTAGAGGCGGAAATTTTTTGGCCCATGTACTTATGAATTGGGTCTATTTAGGTTGTGTTCTCAGACGGGTCAAATAAAAAAAGGATAATCATTCCTAAATGTATCCAACTAACCACTATTATTTTGTGTGTATAAAATTATTTTTTTCCTATTCTACATACGAACTTTTAATAACTTCCATTGTGTGTATCGTAAACTTTTAATAACTTCTAATGTGTGTATCATTACGGTGAGATTATGACGTGACACTAATTAATCCCTTTCTGATCAATATATACATGTTTCGTTTAATTTATACCCGTTATATGTTAACCACATATATGATATACCCCAAATAGCCCATTCTCCCGGTTAAATATTTGTGGTTAGTTGTAGGAGATAGCTTAGACGTTAGGTGGGAGAAAGGAGAGTTAATTGGGGGTTAAGTTGGAGAATCTGGTGTTTGGGGTATAAATTAAATGAAACATGTATATATTGAACGGAAAGGGATCAAGTAGTGTCATGTAATAATCTTACCGTAATGATATACACAATAGAAGTTATTAAAGTTTACGATACACGCAATAGAAATTATTAAAAGTTCTTATGTAGAATAGGAAAAAAAAAATAGTTTTATACACACAAAAGAATATAGTGGGTTGTTGGATACATTTAGAAATGATTATCCCTAAAAAAATTAGCTAAAAGGAGAACAGTTCAAATTGAGTGGATGGGGTCTAACAAGTTGAAAGTTGCCTAAAGTCTATTTTTTATACATATATAACCTCCTAACTCGTTATATTCGAACATTTATTATTATCATTGCAATAACAGCGTTTTGAGTAAACACAATTAGTTCATTAGTTAGTTATAGAAAGAAACACCAGACACTAACCTGTATCGATCCGTACCAACAAAAAACCCATTTCAACCTAATTCGTTTTCACCCATAACCGAATCCCCTGACAATCCCATCTTGCTATGGGGCTACATCTACTGATAACATGGTATGACCAAATTTTGACAACTAATACTACTTCACACACTTGATGCGAGTGTACCTTTTTGAATAAGAAAAACTCAGGTGTGCAAACAGCTCCAAAATCTTTTGCAACATCTTGTGACTGCAAAGATACATAGCCAACATGGCAACACCATTAGATTCTATAACATCATCACAGAAGAAATACTCAATCTGCTAACTATGACTATGAAATGTGAATATCATGTTTACAGGCACAAAACTAGAAGAATGAGTTGTATGTACTTATCTCAAAGGTGTAGTACATATAAAATGTGGACCAAAGTAACAAATGTAACTTAGTTCCACTTATTGGGGATGGTGTGGGCCCAAAAGTGTTAATTCCTCTTATTTGAGAGACCCACTCAAAGCTCTCTCTCCTCGTTAAGAGACTAAATAAGACCCTTATATAAAAGCCACTTAATTCACTAAAAAAAAGAAACACACCCAAGTCTGAAAATTAACAAAAAAAGAAGGGAATGCAAGTACAATCAGATACAAAGTAAAAAAAGGAAGAATAGTTTTATTTGCAGGAAAGTTGCAGCCCATAGCGGCTGAGAGAAGCTTACATGATCATAAAGGTATGGGAACGGATAATTCAACAGTCTTGCATCCTCGGCCATGAAATCTGGTCCATCCTGCAACATTGATAACATGGAGATTCATAAAGAAAATTACAAGTTGTTCTTTCACATACATAAATTTTGAAAAGCATTTTTATTTCACATTGTGCGTGGAAATTCGAATATTGAACCGAACCTGTGGATGAGTAACTGCAGAGTTAGATGATATTGCAACCACTCCAAGTCCTTTCTGCAGCAGAGAACAAAGATTCAAGTAGTTAATGCAGATCATAGCTACAACTGACAAAATAATGTATTAGTTAGCGGCTTACCTCCATATAGATGTTTGAAAGCTTCACAATGTCTTTCTTCAAGTGCTTAACAAAGGGGCAGTGATTGCAGATAAACATAACCTGCCAACGATATCATTTACCATTAGTGCACCCTTTCAACTTCCAACGAGTGGAACCTAAAGAGGAAAAATTTATTCATAATAATAATGTTATTCTTTGTACAACTTATAAGGATTCCGAGGTCTTGACTTATGTTGATATATGGGGGATGATAAATGATGCTCTTTGTGTTCTGACTATTTGTTTAAGTGCTATGGAGACTAATAACCTCGATAATGATTATTTAAAATGATATATTAAGTATTCCAATCAGATTAAACAATCAGTGGTTGGTCCATCCTTGTTGTTCATCAAGTAAAGTGTGGAGGTCAACTGACCATCTTACTTGGAATCCACCCTATGTTTCATTAATCGGGACAATATGTATAGTTGTTTTCCGTGAGAACCGTGTCACGGTGTTGAATAAACCAAGATTGGTCCCACTAGGAGTTCAAAATTTTTTTGGGGAATTATTTAATCACTATGTGTTCGGGATCGATGAGTACGTCTCATGTATAGTCTGTCTTCCTAAACAAACTCACGTGTTCTGGAAAGGCCAGTTACTCACAGAAACTAGCCATTTAACTTAAGTATTGTTTTCCCTTGACTTCTGTCATGTTCAAGAGATCAAACGACAAGATACATTACATGTTATGATATTTTTCCAGCAAAGTCCTGATCACTAAGTTTTATCACACATTTTTCCAGCAGAGTCCCAATCACTAAGTTTGATCACACATTTTTTCCAGCAGAGTCCCGATCACTAAGTTTTATCTTTGTTATATGGTTTGAAAACATTTTATAAATTGTCGTCTATGTACTTGAAAAAATAACCATATGAGAAAGTAGTGTAAGCTATAAAGTTTGGTATCTCAAATTCCATTTAGGAAGCTTTAGATATTACAGAGGTCGAATGTGGCACTTTGATTGAGCTGCAGTAGTGGTTTATGAGTATAAATGTCATTACTTTTATTTTCTGCATATATGTTCTAAATTTAACTTTAGAACAAATAGTTTCATCTATGGATCGTAAGGACGCAGAATGGTAACCTTGATTGCGTAAAACTCTCAACCTTTTTAGGCCATGTTGCACTCCAGTAGAGAGTTGTCTATCTCGTCTGCCATTATAATATGTTATGTCTGTATTTTCTAAAATGTTGTGCGATATTCTTTGACAGTTGGTTTCACCAAGCACTCGTGAGTTTTCGATTCTCAAAACTAGCTAGCACTTCGTAATTTGTTGTAGTGATACTATCTGATGGACAGCATATATCCTAGTAATAAAATACGTACTAAAAAGAATATATATACCAGTAATGCAGGATAAGGTTCAAAATCATCCAACTTCCACTTATTTCCTGTCAACGGCTCCTCCAACTAACAAACAAACAAACAAACACTATTATTAATTCACCAGTTTCAGTTACAACTAACTAAGTAACTATATAAGAAATGGATTTTGACTATTCAACTTTCATTTTATGCGCAAAAAGGATAATTTTTACATTTTACAGATTCACATGTTATTGGATAAAATTAACCTTGTTGCAGCACATGTTGAATACTATATTTTTAGAAAAAGACCTGAAAATGAGGAGCTCTGGAGCCAAGAGAAACGCCTTTAGACTCGATTCTAGCAGCACGAACTACATATGATACTACTTTTTTTGTTTTTGAATTGCTTTTCCGAGGTACCAAACGCCCACTTATTATTGATGATGATAATGTATTATTTGTTGTGTTACACAAAAAGGAAGTAAGTGACACTGCCATTGTTTAAGCTCTTGAAAGGTCGTTCGTTTTCTGTTTATCCAGTTTCACTACAGGGCTAAATCAGTCATTTCCTATTTTTATAAAAAAACAAGTCTTTTCTGGTTAAACTAGACCGCTCGACGGTGTATCGCAACAAATAATTGTACATACCAACTTGTAGTTTTGGTGTGACCCCCAATGCAACTTTCAAGTTCAATTTGTAGTTACTGCGAAAAAATCTATGAGTTGTAAACGAAAAATAATAAAAGTTAGAGGATTAAAAAATATTTAAACTATTAATTTAGTATTACTATTTTTTAATAAAATGGTATCACTTTACTAATTTTAAGAGTTTTTAAGTTTAAAAAATAAGCATACATGTTTTATAAGTAGTATAAATAAAATTCTTCTTTTCAAAATTAGTTGTTCATTTTCAAAATTAAATTGAGAACATTATAGAGCATATTAATAAAATGACATTTTTATCTTTTAAAACTATTTTAGTTAACTGGAAATACAAATAAGCAATTATTTTATAACAAATAGATATACAAATATAATATTTCAATCTAATTTATAATAATAAAAGAAAAGAAAAAAAATTTGAAAATGTATGTTTCGCATAAACCAATAGGATAGTTTGATATGTCAATTGGGGTCTTCTATTGGCCAATAGAATAGTTAAAATTAAGTTTTTTTTTCTTAATGTAAATTAGATTTTTTGTCCGGTTAAAAGATTTGCATAAAAATATATATGTCAAAATCTTTTACTTAGTAAAAGAAAACGTCAAGTGAGATATTTGTATTTCAAAAAAATCAAATCATACCTTATTTAGTTAGTTCTTTTTATTTATTATATTATTATTTTTAAATATATTTAATAAAAAAAATTAATTCTTTCCAAATTTAACAAAAAAACCTTACAAAATCGTTTTTCTTACTCATACATAATCAATTTTATCAAGAAAAAAGAAAAACACTATAAAAACTATATGTGTCAAAAATCAAATAAAAAAAGATAAAAAAAAATTAAAAAAGCGGATGTAAACTTTAAATCTTTCGTGCCTCAAATGTTAATTTAAGAAAAAGCGTTAACATATATAAATTTAG
Source organism: Tanacetum coccineum (assembly GCA_026074375.1). Classification (NCBI taxonomy): domain Eukaryota; kingdom Viridiplantae; phylum Streptophyta; class Magnoliopsida; order Asterales; family Asteraceae; genus Tanacetum; species Tanacetum coccineum. The sequence continues at coordinate 52,981 of BQNB010015340.1, read as the reverse complement.
AAAATAAAATAAAATAATGACTGCCCCATACAATGTGCTTCTTCTTCTTTAACCCTAGATTCAGCAAAACCCTAAATCAAAACAACTCAAGCAACAATTGAAGAACTATTGAGGATGTAGATTAACCACCATGTTCCTGATTCCCCTCCTTAACCGTAGGTATTCTTTTTTCTCAATCGTATGATTAATCTTCTAATGCTACTTTCAGTGTTTAATAAATCTGTATTGCCTTTCGATTTTTTAATGTACCTTTGTTATAAAAAGGTGTTACATCATTAATACAGGAGATTAATAGATCTTATAAATTCGTCATGGGAGGCTCAGCTGCATTGCGATAAGAGGTACACTGTTCTTATTGATTATATTATTTTTGTTCTAATCCATTGTTTGCATATTTGATACATGAATCGTATAATTCATTTGTTTTTAATTGATGTATTAGGTTGATTGAATTATCTAAAATAAGGTTTTTCTCGTGGTGTATATGCTATTGGTAGCAAAATCAATAAATGATTCTCTGATTAACAATAGATGACTATAAAAGTATAAATGCTGATATCGAAGTTAAAAATTTATGACACATGAATATGGAAAGTGTCTTTAGGAATTAGGAGTTCAAATAGCGCTTGAGGTTACAAACCTGGCGCAATGGTTTTCTGCATAGTTATTAAAGTAGCTACTAACAAGGACAATTATACGTGCTTATGAATATACCCTTTTAGTGTCTTATATAAGGTTTGTAAAATTGAGAATAGAAAGTATCATAAGGTTAAAAGATATATGATTGTGTTGCCGGCATCGACCTATGAAGAAATTAACTGGCAATAAATATCAAATACTTTAAAGTTTTGCAAGAGCGCATATAAGTATCCGAATGCTAAGAAATTAAATGAAGAAAGAATAACTTTATTGCGTGTTTATCATCGGGAAAGACAATACCTAGCTTGATCCAAGCATGCACTATTGTGAACTGAAATATATTTGGGGGTACAATGTGAGGAAGTGAATGTCGGGTTTTAGGTGTGTATGGAAGTATATGCACCATATATTATTTTCGCTAAGGAGTTTCTGTAAGTAAATGATTTGTTGCATTACTAATTATGTTAAGTTACAAGTCATTGCTTCATTTTAGTGATTTTTTGGTATGTATATTTTTAATGTGTGAATAAGTGTAAAGATGACGTCTTTATAATTCTCAATGAAGTACACGTGGTTATTAAAGCCACATTACATGAGCTTTAACATTCTTTTGATTGTTATATAATGTAATGCATTCGGTGTCCAATTTGAGTCTACAAGTTCGGGTATGGGGTTGTTATCCTGACACGAGTGTTTGTTGTTTGTTGGGTAAATTGAGTTTTTCCATCTCACTTATTGTTTAGTTTAGCTTTGGGGTTGAGGTTGGCTCGGCCTTTGAGTTGTTTCACCTCTTCTTTTTTCGGCTTCAAATAGACAATTAGGTGGGATATTGGTTCGTATTTTATATTATTTATTAATTATTTTGGAAAAAAAGTGATGTCAAATGAACTTAATACTTCTATGATCCTTTCAACAGCTTTCTTGATGGTGAAATAGTGTCCCTACAATAATCTTTGTTCAATGCTAATAAAAAAGAAAAATAAAGGCGATGCTAAGCGAATGAACGAAGCAAAGATGCCTCTAAAAGCTCTTTCCCAAAATGCAAAAAGGGATCTTAGTGAAAACGTTGTGATTGGTTCTTTTGCAGGTAACTTTTGAGGCCTCATTATGTTACATCAGTTTTATTTTCTTTATTCATTTGTATCTATGCTCTTATCCATGGAACTCAAACTGCCCGGGGTCACATAGCCATCTTTTTTGTAGGTACAAGCACAATCACATGATCCGTTACAATACCTCTAGATGTAATAAAACTATATTGATGGTTCATGTACAATAATTAAGTTTAACTATTTACACAACTCCATATCTATTTTTTTTCTTGCCAACTTGGTATATTGCCAATATGGCGAGCGGGATATTAAGCGCAAGGGGCAGAACATTCACTTTTTTAAACATAAACTAAATTGAGTGCAATCGTGCAAGTATAAGATTCTGGAGTGCAAAGATGATTTTTTTCTTTTCAGTTTTCCTTTTAATGTTGGTATATTGCATATACGCTCGAAGTATATGATAATAATATCGTTATAGAATAGAAGCCTTATGCCCAATAGCATATGATAAAAAGTGGAATAGGCAATTTATATTGTCATATTCTTAACATTCTCTATAATGGGACGTATTGTGCCTAAGTGGAACAAAGATAAATCCGGTAAACCCAACACAGCCTGTATTAACTGTACCACCAGAAAGTATTCGTTAAGACCCACTACAAACACTACCCATGTTGACCCGTTTCAAAAATACCATTTTGACCCATACTTGATGTACCCATATGACACGTTAACTCACTCTTTTTTCATCTCTAGAATTATTAATGAATTTCTTTTGTTTGGATTAAAAGGGTTATATGGATAAAAAAACCAAAAGACTAAAAAGAGAGTCTTAGATGATTTTAAAATTTTGTTGTTATAGTAAGTTTGTTACATTTTTTTAAGTTGATTTGGTTTGAATACATGCACCTTTTCTTAAGTTGATTTCTAAAGTTTGATGAATATTTGTTAATCTTTAACTAATCGTCATTTATGATGTCAGGACTTAGACTGGTTGTCCGAGTGTCCGACCCCAAGAAACTTATTTCAAGAAATGAAAAAATGTTGCTAATAATTTTGCTAAATGTCTTGCTAGGGTCATAATACAGCTACTTATAAAGCCAAACATGTAAATGGAAACTATATGATAATAACAATTGTACACTAGAATTCAGTCTCAGGTCCTTCGTATTTATGGTCATAAAAGATTAACTTACAAGCCTATATTTGTGGAAAGTGTCATTGCACAAGTAGACATTTTCTTTCATTGTCCTGCAATAAATGTTTTACCACTTTTTATATGTATTAGTTGTTATTTATCACGAAAAAAGACTTGGCTATATGAACTTACTGAGTATAACATGAGGCATATGGTTTAACGAGAGTGAAGATGTCTAGAACCGAAGCCATTGCATTGTTAAGGTATTTATTGTTTTTTATATGTGTTTGTTTTCTGATTTTCTCATTTTTTTCTTATATGTATTAATTTAAATTGATGAACTTCTACATCCGCTTTGTATATATAGAGAGTATCATAGGTCTTACTAAGATTTTAATCACTTTCTGCTGCATCCAACTCGGTTAGTTAAATAATTATAGCCTCATACTCGTTTTAGATGTAATGTGTCATTTAGTTGGGTTGATTGGCTAAAAAATCCTCATCTTGTAACTTTGTAATTCTTCTAGCTTCTTGCTAGTTTTTTAATAAAGTACTGTTCAAAAAAAATTATAGCCTCATACTCGTGACTGATGCTTTTTTTATATTCTTAATTTATTGAAACAGACTGGTGGGCCTGCTCCCGCTCTTGTGAAAGCAAGGTGCCATGGTCAGTTCGAAGAGGGACTCTCTCTGACACGGATTGTGTCTTGAAGACAGTTAAAGGGTAAACTTCTAAAACACCAAGTAGATATTGAATTTTATTGATTGTTGGCTCAGAATGATTCAATGATAGTGCTATTTGAATTGGTTTACCCTAAAAAATTTGACTTATTTGTATTGATATATTTGCATTAATTTTACAAAAACTATATCATTACATGATACTGCACATTTTTTTTGGTAAAAAGATTTGTGAAGTTGTATGCATTCAAAGTACATTTTGTGGATTCTTTTTCTGGACACGTTTGAAAGAAAAAAAATTACCTAAATCGACCTATCACGAGTAAATAGGTTTCTGTCACGGGATGTAAACAATAATTGATCTATTTAGTCAGGAATATAGCATAAACAAACAAAATCTAAAGTTATATCCTTTTTGGCTTTCAGTATCCTGAACAAGTTGACTCCGAAAAAGTTTTACCTTCTCAAGGGTCAACTTATCGACTCAGGGATCACAACACCTGATATCATAAAGGTTTGTAATTTTGTCTACTACATTCCATACTTCATTAATTATACTTTTATATTGTAAATTATTTTCTAACAAAAACTCAACTGTGTTACTCAACTACTCAAGTATTTTATCACAAGAATGTGTCTGCAGACTAAAAGTTTAGTAACCATTATAATGAAGTTATGGATCAAATGAGATGGTAAATTGCCATATCTGCACCAAACATGCTATTCGGCCTGAGTTTTTAAAACTAACTTTGAACGACATCATGATTGTAACTGTGTTGTTTCTCATGCAACATGCACATGAAACAATGGAATTAAATGAACTCAAAGTACTTAAAATAAAAAATTAAAACCCATCTACTTATCCGTATAATACGATTGGTTATACTGGTTAAAACAAGTAACTGCAGGGCTGCAGGCTCTTTATACACTAACGTTTAAATTGTCATTTAGCCTTATTCTTTGGTTATATAGAAATGTGCCTATGATATATTTTCTCCTAATTTTACAAAATGTGAAAAACATTGTTGCTTTAACTTCATGCAAAGTTGAACCCTTTTATATATAATTTCATGCACAGGTATATGTTAGTCATTGATGATGCATGCCGAGTGATGAGACCAAGTATTGTATCAGCAAATTAGAAATATTTTTAGGCATTTGTTACCAAATATTGGTTGAGTTCTTGAACATACTTTATCTTTAATAGAAATAGAGCCCAAATACTTGAGTAAATTAACGCAATAGGTGCTCCACAACCTTATACTATTAGTCACTAACTATAAAGAAAAATTCTCTGTCACTAAACTAAAATTATACTATTAGTCATTGTTTTAAGAGACTAAGTTCAACTCTATTGTCTTTGAATTTTAGTCCCTCCGATCGTTGGATCAGTTATTTATAGAGTTGTCATTTGATGGAAATTTTTTTGGCAGACAATGGAGAAAGTCAGAAAGATATGTCAATCATGGCTGCTAATTCATGATATATATATGTGCACATTTTTCCAGGTTTCCAAAATTGTGCTCACTTGCGTTCAATGTACAGGTACCTATTCTTTTGCTCAATTTCTATTTGCGGATACTCATGATGTGGCTGAACCATCCTCCTATTTGAGACAACCTTGAGTCAAACGCTCCAATCTTAGAAAGAGATCAGTGAGTGCATCATCTTCTCAAAGTATGTGTTGTGCATATATGCCGTTATTCTATCCATAAAGTATTTAATTTGTTTTATTGAAAATATATTTTTACTGATTTTTACAGATTCAAAATATATAGATTTAGGAGACTCCAATCAGGTCCGTGAGTGTTGTGGTGCCTGTTTCTGGTACATGGAGCATCTAAAAGGAAATGATTACAATGGAACACCTAATTATAGCGGTGTTGTAGCGGTGGTTGAGCCAGGTTATACCACTTCCAAGGCAACCTGCACACTTCAAAGGCAACCTACACAGATTATCAAAGACCTTATCAGAGATAGGCAATTTATGGAAACACATCCGTGCTTATAACTTGATTTTCACCATCACTTTGTGTTGGAGTCGAGGTGAATGACTTAGTGAACAAAGGTTCTGAACCTTATATGTAATCAAGGTCGAAGGTCAGATTTCTCATTGGATGGGGACTTTATGTCCACCAAGAGATGATAATCCCTGATTTTTGAAAATGTATATCTACGACACTAACATTGAAATCTCATACAAATACTTTATGCGGATACTTTTTACATGTTCAACATATGATTTTGAGTGTCAGTTATGTGCAGTTTCTTACATAAGAGTCCAAAAGGCTTATGGTGTTGGTTGAGTTATTGATTATTATTCTTAAAGAAAATTGAGTCATTTAAGTTATTTGAATGTTTAAGGCATGACAATAACTAAACTAAATCTGCTTCATGTCTAAACCTCGTCTGTGCTTAAAGTTATATAAAAACCAATGTTTTGAAAACCGGGTTTCTAATCGACCCAGTCGAGTCACCGGGTTACCGGTCCAACCGATTCGACCACTTGGTCAACCTGGTTTTCAATAATAATAATAATAATAATAATAATAATAATAATAATAATAATAATAATAATAATAATAATAATAATAATATTTGCAATAATACAACAAAAAATATATGTATATATTATGAATATTTCATATACCGAGCCTAAAAACTATTTACTAATAAATATAACATGTACAAATAAAATTACGTCACAAATATATATACAATTAACTTACATTATTTGGCAAAAAAAGAAAAAATCCAAAACCCGGCCAGGTCTCGAGAACCGGGTTGACCCGAGTCACCTCAAACCGGCGGGTCTAACTGGGTTTCGAAAATATAAAACCCGGTTCAGTTTGACCCATTTTTCGACTGGAACCGGTTCAACCAGTTGAACCGGCCGGATCGAAACGGGTTTCAAAACATTGATAAAAACTAAATCGAGGTTTTATAAAAACTAAACTAATACATTATTGTAACCCAACTAGGATTATGAATTTATGATCAATACAAACATGCATCCAAGCACGAGAAGATATACACACAATATATCTTATTTTCAAAACAAGTAAAACTATGCCAAGTTAATTTGTTTGTTTTTTAATTGATAACAATACGTAACTAAAAAGATTAAGAAAAAAACCCGTGCGTGCACGGGTGTTATAACTAGTTTCTTAGATCTCGTTTTGTATATGTATATATAAGATATATGTTTTTTATAATAATAATAATAATAAAAGAAAAGGTATTTTAGTCATTGAACATCATCATCCGAGGGTATTTTCGTCATTTTATGGTTTTTTAACGAGTCAAACAAACGGTCAATGAAAAATGGACCAAAAGTGTTACGGGTCGACCAAAAATGGACTGGATTCGTTACATTTTAAACTATTGGACCAAAATCGTTATACTCGGTAAACCATAAGGACCAAAAATGTAGTTAACTCTTGATTATATCAATTTCAGATTGTGTGTTTTTATGTAGCGCCTTTGTTATATTACAACTGTTAGTTTATATGTTTCTATAATGGTGTCCCCGATTGATTAAATGTAGAAATTAGTATATACATGTAGTTAGTGTTGATTCTGAATGATATATGTAGGCTCCTTACACAGATACTTTAATTAACTTCATAATAGATTCTAGATGCGTAGGCAAACACTTGGATTATTTGCTTTGGGTGTATTTGTGTTTGATGGTAAAATCAACATATATCGAAAAAAAATCTTACTTTGTTAGCCATTTTTGACAAACTCCTGATAACTTTTGGATATGGAATGGAATTGCTCTAATATGGTTGACTCTCTTAGCCTTTTTAGCTTAGTTGACTGCAATACAAGTTTCAGTGTGGTTTTTGTTTTTGACGTGGGATCTAAAAAAGGTGAAGTATGCGGACGGATGAGCTTTTTACGAAGCCGTGAATTTGTTAGTATTATGTAAATGGAAGTTTTATTATTAGACCTCTATTTTTTAGGATTTCAGATCACATGAGGGGTGCAAATTTGAAACTATTATAGAGTTGTGGAATAGCTGACCCATGTTCAAAAATGTTTAATGTTAGTATGTCCTTCACACTGAACATGAGGTGCTATTTACTATCAGCCTAATATTAGCCAATAGGAATTGCATGTACGATGTGTTGTTGCTCACGAATCCAATTCTGTTTATAGAAACCTTATATGTGATATCATCCAATAGCTCTTATAACTGTAATGTATGGTCAGACAAACCACACGTGAATCATTCTTTGTTATTGGTTTTCTTATATGGGGCCCTGTTATGCGCAGGTGGCTCCTTATGAGAGACTTGCACTAAGCAAAGGCCTTATACTTCCATAAGGTATCGACTTGCTAACCTATTGATTTGTCTTAAGTATTAGTCTTTTATTTTGGATCGATACAAATTCTAAAATAAATTCACTTATCAAACTTTATCAAACTTTAGGATTTTATATACCAAATAAGGAATTAGCCGTGATACAGAAATAGTCAAAACTAAAGGAGGAATGTCCATGATGCATTATTATATCTCTACTACTGTGTTGGTTCTGGCCTTTTTGTTTCTTATGACGTTTAAAACTATTCATAAGCAAACTTCTCGTGCTTATTATTCAGGTCAGAAATCAATTGATAGCTTCATCAGAATTCAATTGTAAAAGTTCTTTAAAATGTTATTCCATGCCTTTTATTTATAGTTGGCTCCATCTTAGGGTGATCAGAAAACTAATAGGACAAATTGCTATGGAAATGTATCCAACTACCCACTTTTTTGTAATTGTGTGAAGTCCATTTTATTTTTTTTTCCATATTAAAAACACCAAACTTTTGATTCTCTATTGTATGTATTTTGTTCACATGTAATGACCGAATTTACCGTTTACCCTTCACGGTTAACGAAGTTGTTTAAAAATGTAGTGGTAAAATTTGGCACCCACTACATACATTAGGAAGAAAATTCAAAAGTTTGGTAATTTAATAGGAAAAATTAAGATGACTACACACAATTATAAAAAGGGTAAGTTGGATACATTTTTCCAACAATTTTGGCCAAACTAATAACAAAAACGGGTTGTCTTATGTGAATGTTATCCAGACGCTTATGTATGGTGTTAAATGGATAAATATAATACCTACTCATTATATACCATGCTTTATATATATAATGTTATCCATGATGTTTTTACACTATGTGGTTTTTTTTCATAATAAGACGGGTTGCTTGTGAGAAATGAAACTGAATGCAACCACAACTTTGTTTTGTATCAGTGGATAATTTTTTTTCTTCTGGCCAACATGTAGGCGGCTAAACTGCGCAAAAACTATGTTAACAATAAGGTCCGATATTGAAGATTGAAATCATTACATGGACACAACGTGACTATTTGACATTCAAAATTTCCAACGTGGAATGTTCAACAATCCAGGTACTTGTTATTGATTTGTTTATGGTTGCCTTACTACACCTTTTTAAAAACCCGGTCAAAACTTCAAATAATTTATATCCATCATGGATTCTATACTTTGCCTTTTCTTCAATTTATGTCAAAAATTAGTATCTTTCACGAATTTTGTTTTGGAGACTATTACGGAAAGTCACGAAGGATAATGTTTCCTCTCCTGCCTGTGACCCTATTTATAGGATATGATTTTTAAAGCATGAAGCTTCTACCTTAATTAAAACTTAAAGAACTTAAAACTACATGAAACCCATTATCGAAATTTCGTTTGATAATATTGCAAACTTGACCATGTTTGGAATGAAACATAGAAATTTATGAAGGATCATATTGAGCACGGTGAACTAGTCAACTATTGAACAATCCAGGTTAGTTTTTTGTTTTTTTTTAAATTATTACTAACAATTAAAAACTGATTACAAAATATATTTATTTTGACTTGGCATGTTTATAGAGCATACAGTTTAAATTAAATAGGGAGGGCGAGGGAGGGGGGGAAAAACTAAAGAGAGACAAGAGGGAACACATCCGTCCTCTGCGCGAGCGCACTCTAGAGATTAGGCGAACTACACACACACACAACACACCTACACACACACTCTCTACAACAACTACACGGCGGCGCGTTATTCTACACCGTTACCACACACTTAAACCGGCCATTTGTGGACCAGCCAGGCGCGTCGCGCCACTGCAACACTCGAGAGCGCGCGAGAGATGCGCGCGACGCGATAACCTAGAGAGAGTGAGAGAGCGAGGCTACTTCTCGCGAGAGTGTTTCATTGGAACCTAAACACGCTATGATATCTATGTTGATAAGCTCTTCTATCTCAGCGCGAGTCTGAGCAAAACTTCGACGAGCTCGGTTGGGCACCGCGATGACCACACTCCGTAGAGTTCTCTTACACACACACACACATGGAGCCATAGAGAGTGAGCACACTTGGTGTGGATTACATGGCGGGCGTAGGCTGGTAGCGTCGATGGCGAGAGAGAGGATGAGCCCACTACTACACTAACCAACGCGTGATCGGCCTTTAAGGGGAGGAGGCGGCGACGCGAAAGGCGCGAGCGACGAAGAGAGATCTCCTTCGGACAGATGCGCTCAACAGGGAGTGGACGCAGCAACAACTGGTCCTAACAAACAACAATCTATCACACATCTTGAGCGCTGGCGGTTTGGGTAAGTGCTGTCAAACGAAGGTTTTGCTTCCGCATTTGTGTTTATACCGTTGTGACCCATTGCACTTTACCCGCCAGTTCAAACGTCATTTACAATAGCATATGCTCGAATTGGGGGAGTCATGAACACATGGTCACAACTGATGAAGAAATTAATGCTTGAGTTTTCTTCTCCAAACCCAAGCGTTAATAGCTTGCTAAAGAATGATACGTTCTTAGATGCTACACCATTCATGGCTGCTATAACATTGCAATTCATATAGTGAAGAAGTGAAATTTAATAACAGTTGGAAGCACGTCTCATAATCATGTTCTTGCGCCACCATCCTCGAAAGAGAGAAGTTGTTGTACTAGTCATGTTTAGAAAGCGTATTGGTGAAGGTGACAACGATTGGAGGCATGTCTCGACATAACAACTTATTACTACCATAGAGAGAGCACGTAAAAACTTGAATAAGTAGCTTCGATTAGGTTGAATATGACCGGTTCGTATTCATTCGAGCTAGTGTTCATGCTATGAGTTCGTGACCATGCATGGTTTTGGGTTTACGTCAAATTTTTAAGGTTGGAACGACGTGGTGGGTTATGTTTCGTGTTCGGGTTTGGTTTTTGATCAGATTCTTCTGATCATAGAGTTTGTGTTTGGGTCGGTGTTTATACGCATGCGGCATGACTCTCATTCACACGTGTTTATGCCTAGAGCTAAGCGAACTCACACTACAACAAAATGAGCGTTTTGGGTCGAGGAAATATTAGGGTCGACAATGTCGACCCTAACTGAGGCATGGGGACCACATTTATTCAACAAAACTGGTTAGTCAAACATCCACACACTTAGGGTCGACAATGTCGACCCTAATATTTTTCCATGACTTTATATATTTTCTAATATATAAAATGCATTTAAAATTATATATAAATATATAAAACAATTTATAAAAAAATTTAGGGTTGACTGTCGACCCTAAATTTTTTACCAAAATTTAATCCCAATTTAATGAGCCCGCCATTATTTAATATATCCCGCTAAAATATTAGGGTCGACAATGTCGACCCTAAATTTCTTTTAAAAGAAAAAATTTATACAAAAATTTAAAATACTTTTTATAAATTCAGAAATGATATAAATTACCAATTATAGTCAAAAACTCTATTTAAAAAAACCTTATATATATTTTAACAAACACTACTAGAAAAAGAAGAACATGTGACGGTAAAATGTAATTAAGTAAAGCGTACGAATTACATTACAGATCGATTAAACAAAGTCTTAACATACAATAAAACATACGAATTACATTGCAAATGACAAACTACTCCAAATCAAGTTTTTCCATTTCATTGAGAACTTCGTGATATAGTGCAGCCGAATTGAGTGTGTGTTGTTCCGGATGCATATGCATCTCCATTGTTGCCTTGAGTACACTTATCCTTCCACGCAATTGCTTGCAGTTTGAGCACTCTGCGTTTCTTGAAGATCCGGGAGAATAGATTTGAGGTGTTGAAGGTCCTGCAGATGGAGCTCCAGGAGAACTCATTAAGTCACGAAGTCGGTCCTCTTTTCATAAAAAAATCCACATAATGTTTCGGATGCTGTTAAATAGTAAAGAAATCAGTTCATAAAACAACTAACCATAATATATTTATTTATTACACATATAAAAAACATTTGATTGATCACCTTTGATTTTGGACATGCATAGTGTAGTTTACCGTAATTCTCAGTTGTATACGCTTGTCGAAGAATTACATCTCCTCTTTCACACCGACACGCAAAAGCTTCATGTGGCACCATCATCACCATTTTTTCGTGGTAAGAGTGTGTGATATGTTTGTGATTGTGAGAGTATATGCTTTTATGGTATGAAAGAGATTTTGGAGGGACTAATTGGCGGGAGTTTTTGGCGGGAATAAATCGAACTGTGTTAAACCATAATAAAGTTTCCAGAAGTGTACATCCCTACAATTAACCAAATAGCCATGGCATCTTCCAAGCATATTCTAGTGGGGTAAATAGTTGTCTGCACAATTGACTAAACTCTAACAATTAACCAAACTCTAGTAGGGTAAATAGTTATCTGCACAATTACATTACAGATCGATTAAAGTTCAAACATTAAAGCATACGGATTATATTACTCATCTATTAAAGTTCAAACATTAAAGCGTACTAATTACTCCAAACGAAGATTCTCCATGTCATTATAAAGGTCGTGAAATAGGGCAGCTAAATCAACTGTCTTGTCCTTTATAATCACCCACTCACTTGAAGCATCAATCTCTTGAGCAAGCATGCGATGGTCTGCAATTTGAGCTCTTAGCTTATCACATAGATAAAACCCACCAAGCATAATTAACATAAAGGGTATCACGACATTTCATGTATCACGATACTATATCTCATGTATCACCGATACTATATCGACTCATCCGTTTAACATCTCAGGTCTAAGGATACCATCTCGACTCCTCCGTTTAACAAATGCGAACCAACACCCCTGCCTGCCCTATTTTTGTAGTTAAAATAATTCATCAATTATGAATTCCGCTAAAAAAACTACTTTGTTAAACTCTAAAATGCATTAAAGATTCATGTGAATATCTGAGCAATCAGTAAAACAATACTTGAAAGATACATACAAACACGTATTACTCCAAACCAAATTGCATATGAATTACATGAAGTAAAATACATTCGAATACTCTAAACCGCAACAACATCTACAAGAACCACTACTACATCAAAGATTCATGTGAATATCTGAGCAATCAGTAAAACAATACCCGAAAGATACATACAAGCGTACGATTTTGTGAGGATAAGAGCTGAGTTATCCAGACTTGGCGGGTAACGGTACCATCTCGACTCATCCGTTTAACATTTCATGTGTAACGGTACCATCTCGACTTATCCGTTTAACATTTCATGTGTAACGATATCATCTCGACTCGTCCGTTTAATATCTCATGTGTAACGATATCGTCTTGACTCATCCGTTTAACATTACATGTGTAACGGTACCATCTCGACTTATCCGTTTAACATTTCATGTGTAACGGTACCATCTCGACTTATCCGTTTAACATTTCATGTGTAACGATACCATCTCGACTCATCCGTTTAACATTTCATGTGTAACGATATCATATCGACCCATCCATTTAATTGTTGTCACGATACCATCTCGACTCATCCGTCTAATTTTCATTAAATCATTTTTAATTTATTTAAATAATTTATAACTAATTTAAATCATTTTTATTGATTTTAATCATTTTTAATATTGATTTTAATAATCATTATACTTATAATCAAAGCTCATTTGATACGTCGTCGTATCAAAATGGGCTGGTAGTTGGGCTCCCAACTTGGGCTGGTAGTTGGGCTCCCGCGCAAAATTAAAAAATAAAAAATAAAAATTAATGGCCCGCAACAACACGCGAAAACTTTACTTATCAAATATAGTATTTATTATCTACCTATTCATTCAGATAAAAAAAAATACGCCGCGTAAAGATTTTCGCATTGCGAACAAAACGAGCCCAATATTGCAATGGGACTTCTGTATACGCACGATTTTATTTAAAAAATGTTGAAGTTTAATATAAATAGAAAAAAATATTACAAAAAACGTACCTTGGCTCTCTACTATTTACGTTTTTATATATAACACATATCGATCGAGTCATTCCGACCAAAAAATACCCACGGAAAGATTTTCGAATTGCGAACAAAACGAGCCCAATATTGCAAAAAAAATCAAGTTATTAAACATGAGACCGAAAAAATAAACCCGCGCAAAATTTAAAAATAAAAGATATTATAAAAATAAAAATTAATGGCCAGCAACAATACGCGAAAAATTAATAGCTCCGCTGCAACGCGGGGTAGGTAATTTTGCTTGTTATTTATAATTTTATAAAAAACAAAATTCCCCCAAATTTTACAAAAAAATTCACCAAAATTAAATAACCCGCCAAAAAGTTTTGTTATCCCGCTATAAGTTTAGGGTCGACATTGTCGACCCAAAACTCGCTAAACAACAAAACTATGTAGCAGGTAAATATGTTTTTTTATATAAAACGTTTAGGGTCGACAATGTCGACCCAAAAATTCAAATACATGTCGACCCTAAACGTTTTCTATAATTCAGCCGCATATATCCATCTCTTTTTTTTCTATAAAACGTTTGTGGTCGACAATGTCGACCCAAAAAAAATCAAAGGGGGGACATGACCCTAAACGTTTTCTATAATTCAGCCGATATATCCATCTCTTTTTTTTTCTAACTGTTTAACAAAAAAAACAATATCTCAATTCCCAAACCTAAATCGACCCAACACCTCCAAATCCCCTAAAACCCACCACAATTCGAGTTTTATGTTGTAACTTTCTCTTTTAATTAAAATTTATGAAGGTATTGATGTTTTTTGTTTAATAATTATTGTGTGCTAATTTGTATGTTTTGTTATAATTCTTTGTGTTAATTTTTTTTTTGTGTTTGTGATGAACTAGATGGAACCACCACCTTAGCAGCAGCAGGTAGCCACCACCATCGCCAGCGGCATCTAGTAAGTAGGCAACCACGCTGGCAAGCAGTCGTTCCACCACTAGCTTTTAGCAGCAGTAGCCACCCCGTTGACTCCCACCACGAGCAGCAAGCAGCAAGCCACCGCCGCCACAGCAGCAGCCACCATAGTAGGGTTGGTTTTTTGTTGTGTTTGTGTGTTGGTTAGCCCCGGGACAGCCGAGTCGAGTGGCGGGCAATTTTTCTATCTTCCTCTTTTATTCTCTTCCTTTTTTTCGGCCGTGAACTAGGTATGTAATTAAATTAGTTGGATGTTTGCAAGAGTGTTTTTTATTAATAGTATGAATTTGGTTTAGTATGATATTGTTGAATGACGTTTTAGTTCGGATGGTTAGGGAATGACATTTGGTTAGTTTGATGATATTGTGAATGGCATTTGGTTAGTATGATATTGTGAATGGCATTTAGTTAGTAAGCTTTTGAATATTGGTTAGTTTGTTATTTTGAATGGCTTTTAGTTAGTACGCGTGTGAATGATATTATGAAAGGCGTTGTGAATATCATAATGCGAATATATATGTTGGTGATTAATATTATGCATATGCTTATTATGTTATATGAATGATATTTGATTGTTAGTCTTTTGTAAATGATTTTAGGATTTTAGTGATTAATTTCGGAAAATCCCCGTCCCGAAGTTTAAATCAAACTATTGAAAAAACCCGTCCGAAATTAATTTATTAGAAATTAATTTCGGAAAGTCCCCTGTTTGGGACTGCTTTTTGAATGTTTTATCTCATTTAGGATATGAATGCGTATAACTGTTTTACTATTTGAGAGAAATTCGACAGTGTTTCCCCATCACTCCTACGAATATGTCTTTTATATGCACTATTTGGGAGTTGTGGGGGAAAATTGCTGTTGAATTTTTTTAAATGTAAATCAGTTATACGCTTTCATATATGAGACAAAAACATTCAAGAGTGGGTTAGGTTGCTTTTATAGTTGCTCTAGGTAAAACAAAACAGTTCTTATTCATTGGTTAGTATGACCTTTTTGATTCATAGTTTTGTTAATGACCTTTTGGTATAAAAAATAAAAAACATTTATTTGAATATGTTTATTTGCAACGCAGTTATGACAATTGATAAGAGTTGGATCACTATATCCAGTCGTAATTCCAATGCATTTTTAGATGGTCTTTTGGCATTCATCGCGCATATGGAGCCATTTGTGCAACCTCCCATCACACGAAAGATCAGTTGCCAGTAGTTGCTATTGTAACTGTGATAATTTGGTTACCCTCAAAACTCTTGAGGTACACATATCTAGACACGGGTTTGACCAACATTATACCACTTGGAAATATCACGGTGAACCGATTCTTCCGCTACCTCCACCGGTACCACATTCACCTGAACACATTGACATGGATGCGTTCTTCGAAGATATTTCTGCAAATAATGTCCCAACTCCACCAACTCAAACAACTGTGTATTAGCATTAATTGGTCAACGAAATTGTGTATATTTATATGAATTTGTATATTAGCATTAATTGGTCCATGAAATTGTGTGTTCTTGTACTTGTTATTTTACAGATGGCGTGTGTAGCTCCTAGATTACACGGTGGGGATGCTGGTGGTAGTCCACCCAGACGGCCCACACGGCCTATACCGGCCCAGTGCCAAAGTAAGAAATTGTGTCTGTGATTTTTTTTAATTTTTATTTTATAACACTGATCTTTTTAATTTCTTTTATTGAATTTTCACGAATCAATAAACTAATCTTTGTAGGTTCGATGCTACGTCTTAAGACGGGAAAATCGGTCCTTAAGGGAAGGGTTTTTAGATGAAAATTAATGACAACCTTTGAGAATTGGCTTTGATTACGAGGAATCTGGTACCTTCCACTCCTGTAGTCAATTTTTAGGCATGTTGAATAGTCTTATGGGGGAAACAGTCCGGCCACTTCCCCCTTGCTTGCGAGTGGGAAGAAATTCCAGAGGCCTATTTTAAATTAAAGCGCATATTTATCCTACACTTGAGGTATTAATTGTTTATTTTACTTCTATTCTTATTGTTATCGACGTTTAGATATGCGTGTTATGTTTAATTGCATTTTTTATCTTTAATGCAAATGTTTATATGTTAGAGCGATTTCAACCTCCGGAATGGTTACAATAAATAGGACAAGTGTTGTGGTTGACAGAAAATGTATAATTACGGTGGGGGAATGGGTAAGGCTTGGGCTTGGGAACTAAATTGAGGTACTTTGGCGCAAAAATAAGAACAGGATCAAGGCTGACCATTATGCAAAAATACGTCGCCCGATGAGGCAAAGAATCATCCGCGCCGCCGGAAAGGGTGGGGCGGAGAGAACCCATGATGAATATGGAATGAGTTGGTTGGATGGTGGTCCCCCCAACCGGAATCGGGTGTCGTGAAGTTCGTTTTAGAAGTTTGCAGAATGCGCTAACCAAGCAAAAAACACGATAATAAACCATCAAGAAAAAAAAATCTATTCACGCAGGAAGGAATGAATATGTAAGATCTTTATAATTTTTGTGATATTTTTGGAAAGGTGGTTATTATTGTTTTTTTATAGCTCGTTATTAATTTAGTTGATATTGTTATAGAAAGTCGAAAAAAGTGTATTACGAGGACATCATTGAAAGTGGAGGAGGGGCACTCAAATAAGAAGATGCAGTGCAATTTAAAACCACAGAAAACGAGAAGAGATATGTAAGTAATTTAACTCTTTACATGCTTTAATAACTTATTTTATTTGTTTTTAACCTTTTTTTTTCTTTTTCTTTCACAGTTGGATATGAAGGCCATGAAAGATAATATTAAAGCCGGCCTCATCCCGTTCAAGACCGATCAAGAAATATTGGATGAAATCGTTCCGAGTGACAACCGCCAGAATATGTCGGGCATGGGCAGGAAGTTACCGGGTGGTGGCTCAACTTCTCGCAGGCGCGCAAATCGTGCATTTGGAGATATTATGACTCAGGATCAGATCACGCAGATGTTCAGGCAACAAGAGCAAGAGAAAGAGTTACACAGGAAGCAAGCTGAGGAGGCGCAGGCATGGGCTTATTTGGCTTCGTTAAAGGCTGACGCGGCAGGCCAATGGGCTTAATGTTGGGCGCTACAAAATTCTTGAGGTATAAATGACGCCCTTCTAGGTCAGTTTTTTATGCACTACAACTCCCCATAGTGCTCGTCCATTTAACCCTCCTACTTTTAGTCTTGTACCCCCACCCTCACCCGGTCCTATGCCCTAACTCACCCCTAATTGGGCTCACTTACTCCAACCTCCCTTTCCCTTTAATCAACCACTCCAACCTCCTTATACCGGCCCACTCCAACCTCCCTATACCGGCCCACTCCAACCACTCCAACCTCCCTATACCGGCCCATTTCCTCTCACTCCCGTCACCAATAATAACTTCAACAACTGTTATCGTCCCGTTCTCAACTCCACTCATTGTGTCGCCTCTAGTTCTAATTCTCAAGCCGAACGTCCCCGCTACATCCTTTAAACGAATCCCCATATGAACGATTTGCGGAACTGTGAACAATTGGCTCAAGATTTGGCTCGTGAAAACAATAACGAGTCCTCATCAGGGGAGGAGGAGGAGGCCGAGCAACATACGGGTGGTGATGATGACTATTCGGACGAGGACGAGTAGGCGTTTTTATGTAGTATCTTAGTATGTGTAATAACTTTTAGACTTGTTACGTTTGTGAAACATGGATTTAGTATTTTATCGTGGCGTGGATTTTGTTGAATGGAATTGTGACGTTTAGTAGTATTGTAAAAGTGGATTTGTTGAATTGTATTGTAACGTTTGGTAATTTATCGTATTGTGGATTTGTGGTATTGTAACGTTTAGTGATTTGTTATTGTATCGTATTGTGGATTTGCCGAATTCTGGATTTGTTGAAATGTAGATTTTTTCCGAAAAAAATTCCGGAAAAAATCTGGAAAACTGGACATGCGTCCAGTTTTGTACTTTTGCCCAGGAACACTTTAGGGTCGACATTGTCGACCCTAATCTCAATCTTAGGGTCGACAATGTCGACCCTAAACTTGGGGATATAATCCAGTAAAAGCTTAGGGTCGACAATGTCGACCCAAAGTTGCAAGGTATATGTCGACCCTAAGTATTTAAATATTAAGTGTTTTTTTATATTAAAATGATTTTAATAAATTAAAAAGAGTAGGGTCGACAATGTCGACCCAAAGAAACAAAGGAGTGTCGACCCTAAGGTTAGTCAAACTTTTTGGTTGAAATGTTGTGGTCCCCCCTTGTCGACCCAACTTTCAAAGGGTTGAGTCGACCCAAAGATTTTTGGGTCGAGAATTTTGGATCGATTTCTTAGGGTCGAAATTGTCGACCCTAAGTGCTTTGGGTCGACAAACTTTGTAGTTTTGGGTCGAAATTGTCGACCCTAAACGCTTATATTGTTGTAGTGCCAACGGTTGCGTGTCAACATATTTCCGGCGAACCCTTCAGTATTTCCGAAGACTAAGCTTCCCTCTCCGTTTACTACGTCGATAAGGTAAACCTGGTTCTTTGTCAGTTTAACATCAATTGTGAGTTGTGAGCCTCTCCGTTAGAAATAGGTTCTACTAATAAGCAATATTTGGAGAAGATGGCTAGATAGCAAATTTATATAAATAAATAACTTATAATACTAAAAGAAATGAAGGGATACAACATCAGTTCATCCGTAAATATAAACGCATGTGAATTTGTACGTTTGATGCTGCTTTGTGTTGCTGTTACATTGACGTTAAATAGATAGAAAGAAAAAAAAATATATGAAGGCAAAATAATCTTTTGAAAAAAAGAAAAGAAAGCAAGCTAGAAAGATAGCATATACATCTCGTTGGATTTTGTATAAAACAAGGATTTTGGACCCGCGTTTCGCCGCGGCGAGTGTTGTGTTTTTTTTAACGTGCTTATGGTTTACTTTTTTTGTGTTCGTAGTCGGTGTTTTATTTAAAAAACGTTTACCTTTCGTGTTTGTATTCTTTTTTTTCGCCTTAGCACACGTCTGATGAGAGTGTCGTATTTGTTTCTGGAGCTTTGGATGGGGGTGTAAGTTTTCTTTAAATATGACTACATTTGTTTTTAACATATAAAAGTTTTTTTAAATATGACTATATTTGTGTTTAACATATAGGTGTTTTATTTTCGTCAGTGAGTGTTTTGTTATTGAGACTGTTATATTTTTTTCTAGGGTTATTGATGTTTGTGTAACTTGTTTATCTTATGTTTTGTGGTGTGCCCTTTTTTTTCGGTCTATGTTTTTTACGGTTTACGTTTATTAGTTATTTTTTCTGTAGCATTTGATGGATATGTATGTTTTGTTAAATATGACTACGTTTGTTTTAACGTATAAGTTTTTTTTTGAAAATTATGACTATTTGGTTATCTTATGTTTTGTGGTATGCGTTTTTGATTTGTCTTATGGTTTTTTTTCAAAGGTTTATGTTTTTTTGGTTTTATCTGTTTTTTTAAAACGGTTTACTTTTTTTGTTTTTTTTCCGTTAGCAAATGTCTAATGAGAGTCTTGTATTATTTTATGGAGCTTTTGATGGGTTGTGTAACTTTTTAAAAATATGAACATTTTTTTATAACATAATAAACCTTTTTTAAGTGTGACTATATTTGGTTTTAACATTTATCATAAAAATGATATTTACTTATATAAATTAGTGTGTTGATAGGAGTTTATGTTTTTTCTAATCTTATTATTCAGTAGTGTGTTTTGACGTGTTGGCTGTGTAGCCTTTCTTCCTCATACGTGTCCATCAGAAGGATTTCATTCTTATACGTGCCGGTTTGAGCGATGGTTTTGTGTGATCTTTTTTTGGGGCTCGATGGTAGATCTGTGTTGATTGTGTTTTCTGGTATGTTTCCCACTAATTTTTTCTCCTATATATAGCTCTTAATTTTTGCATAGTTGATATTAGTTTCTTTGTATAGTTTTCTATTATAAAGTTTTTTATCTATGGCCAATGTTCTGGAAATAATTGTTGATGGGTCTGTTGCTCAATTAACTCGGGCTATTGCTAGTGGTATTAGTGGTTCAATTCCTCTGGGTTTAGTTAATCGTGTGGTCTCTAGAGATGTTGTTGAGTCGTTTCGTCGGGATATGGGTGGTGATGTGGTGTCTCATAGTGTTAGTGACTCAGGGAGTGGGTAGTCATGTGATGGTGAATGGTTTTGCTGAGTCTGAGATAGATAGTGATGTTAATGAGTCAGTTTTTCAAGGAATAGCTCATGTTATGGTTGGTGGCGTGAGGGTTAGAAGTGTTGATGGTAAGGGAGCTGGTAATGTTAGTGAGTCAGGTATACTGAATGGTGTGAGGGTTCATGATGTTAATGGTATGAGGGTTAGTGGTGTTAATGAGTCGATTGTAGTCAATGATGTGAGAGCTAACGGTAGTGTTGGGGTGACTGGTGGGTTTGGTTCATCTTTAGGGCAAGCTGTGAGGGTTAGAAATGTCAGTGAGTTAGTTTCTCAAGGTATGGTTAATGCTGTAGGGGCTAGTAGTGTTACTGAGACAGTGATGGTTGATACTGTTAGGGATAATGATGTTAGTGGTGTCAGGATTAATGGTGTAAATGAGTCAGTTTCCGTTAATGATGTGAGGGCTATGAATAATGATGTAAGGACTAATAGTGGTGTTGGAGTGACTGGGGTTAGTAGTGTTGGTAAGACAGTTATGGTTGATGTTGTGAGGGGTAATGATGTTAATGATGTGAGGATTAATGGTGTTAATGATTCAGTTGTGGTTAATGATGTCAGGCCTAATGGTGTATGTGGGTCAGTTTATCGGGGTATGGGTAATGGTGTCAGGATTAATGGTGGTGTTGGAGTGACTGATGGTTCTGGTTCTTCTCTTGGGCAAGCGCTAGTGGATCATACTGGACAGCTTGATAAGGACCGTTTGTTGGGTTGGTTTAATCAAGAAGTTGTTTAGGATCTTGGTAGGTTGAGAGAGTATTGTAGTGTGGCCCGTGGGTTGAAAGTTGTTGTTAGAAGAAGGCGTGAACGTATTCGTCGTCTTGAGTTACTTAGAAATTGTTAGGATGCTGCTGCTACTATTAGGTTCTGGGAGCGAATGCAACTTGAAGATGTGGAAAAGGGTACTCGAGCATTGTTAATGATGAAGGAAACGGAAGTTAATATTGGCGAGAAGGCTAGGTTTATTTTGAATCTTAGGCGCCGTGTAGTGGAGTAGGGTTGTTTATGGTTTTCATTGCAGATGTTGTGCAGTGTATTTTGGGGATGTTTAGTTGTTGTCGTTGTATCTTTTGGGGATGGTTTTATGTTGTCTGGTAGTTGTCCAGTATGGTGTTAGTCTTTTTATGCTATGTTAGTAGTTATGTTGTATGCTGGTACTTTTGTGGTACGTTGATAAGTCTGTATGACTCTTATGCTTATGAATATGAATTATTAAATCCTTGTGATGTTTCTGTATTTATGGGTCTTAATTATGTATTGGTATGTCTATGTTTTTACCTGTTATTTTGAATGTTGGTCGATTATTTTGGAAAGTTGATTTTCAAGATGTGAATGCATAGATGTAAAATATGGATTGTAGGAGTAGGTGACTTGTCGTGAGCATTTATGCGCAAAAAATGTGTCATAGAAGAATGGATATTCATATATATAATATGTATGGTTTATAGTTTTGAAATTAAGTGTATGTTATAGCTTCTGTAATTATGAACTATGGTTGTATGAAGATATTTATAATTCATTGACAGATCAAATTGCTTTTGAATTCAGTTTGTTTTGTTGTTGGTGTTAGAGTTAAAAATTGATGCAGTCTGTCTTTTTTTGTATACAAATTAGTGGTTTTTAAAACAAAAACAGTTGCAAAGTCAAATATACAGTTGTAAATGTAGTAGGTGTATGATGAAAGAGGTTGATGAAGTTTTGGTGTTACCTGCTGTAGATAGAAAGTAGGTTAAATTATAGGTAAGTGTTTGATATTGACTGTTTTTTTATAAGAAGTAGGATTGTATTATAGCTTCTCTTTTGAGCTGTTTACTGTTTATTTGATGTGTTTTGGTTTGCCTTTTAATTTGAAACTTGTAATGTAGGAGTAAGTGACCTATCGTGAGCAATGCCTATGCTTTGTTAATAATAATTCCATAGTAATATTTAGGGTAAGCAAGTTTCACAATTGATGGTTAGTAATGAACATAATTGTTGGATTGAGATGCCGATTTCATTTTGTTTGTTCGTGCTGCTTCACCGTGGAGATTGGATTTCTCAAACATTTATGTTAAAACATAAGTGGTTGCAATGTTAAATATACAGTTGTAAATGTAGTAGGTTTATTTTGGAAAAGGCTGATGAGACTTTGCATTATATCAAAAGTTTAGGTGTTTACTGTTTTGGATAGAAAGTAGGATTTTATTATAATTAGGGTCTAGATTTTTTTTGAGAGATGTATGTTGTTTTTTTTCGTGGAGCGTATTGTAAGTGAATAGAAAAGGGGACATAGTAGGTTTCATATTTTTTTATTTAAAGGGAGTTAGGTTATGTCACTTAGGTTTATAGTGAACTCAAAACAATTGATGGCGAGATTACCTAGATGTCATGAGTTACATCGGTCATGTTGTTCAAAAGAGTGGGAAGACATGTTTATCCTTTATTGTCGAAGAGCTGTCGTTGAAGATTCTAGTTTAGCGAGTGAGATTAACGAGCTGTGTGTTGGTCTTACATCGCGTATTGAGGAAAGGGAGTATTTTATTGATGAGCTAGATAGCGCATCAGATGTTTTTGTGCCAGAGAAAATGACCGAGTTTCTGAAGGAAACTTAGGAAAAATATAGGAATAGGTTGATGAGATTCAAATTTTGGGAAGGGAGTTTGAACTAAGAGCTGATGAAAAGAATCGTTTTATTGAGAAACTAAAAGGGAATGCAGATTTCTAAAGTTGTTGGGTTGGATTCTTTCGTTGTGTCTTGTTTTGGATTGTTAAAATAAATAACACATGATGTATGGCGATTGTGTGACGCTGTTTGTGGTTTGTGGTTTTGTCTTGTTCATGTATTTGTTATTTTGAATGTTGTAGTGTTGTTGTTTGTAATATAATTTACTTATCTTTTAATGTTGTTGATTATAATATAGTTTGCTTATGGTTTTGTGCTATGTACTTGATTCCAAAGTTTCTTTACTATATATATAATATAAATATAAATATATAATAAGTAGTCCCAAAAATATCAATGATAAGAATTCCGTAAGGCTTTTTAAAAAGATTATTACTTTTACCCAAAGTAAAATCCCTAGAAACCTTCCCGGGTCGTGTCCCGACGATGTGCGAATTTGAAAATCGAGGTAACGTTTGTGGAACAATGCTTGAATATCACAAATTTGATTTGGTTTTCTATTTCTACAACTAAAATGCTAAAACAAGTAAAGGCACACTAAAAACGACAAGCAATTAAAGCTAAAACACTAAAAATGATAACGGGATTCAAATCCCGTTCTTTAAAAAATCAAATTCTAAAATTTTAACTCTACAAATGAAAATTTAATTTTTATAAATCCTAAATGATAAAAGAAAATTAAAAAAAAGAATTATATTTTTTCGACTTTTATATTAGTTATTATGAATTAAAAACGGATTTAATCTAAAAAATTAATAAAAAAATACTAAACTAATTTGAAAATTTTGTGAAAAATACTTTGCACTAAGCTAAATCTAAGAAAAATAAGCTGGGTTCAACAGCTTATTGAAATAAGCTCGAAATAAGCAGAAAAGGGCTTATAGCTTAAATGGGCTAAAAAGTGTTATATAATTAATTTTGTATTTTATAACCGGAAAATACCCAAGGGCATGTTGTAGTGGAGGTGTGTGTTAAATGCTTGGTAGAGGTTGTGGAGGTCACGGGTTCGAGCCTTGCTCCAATTTTCCAAGTATTTTTATTTTGCAAAATTTTTTAAATAACTTTTTAGATAAGCTAAAAATAAGGACTTTTTGTGAAATGAATTTTTATAAAAACCTAAAATAAGCTAGAAATAAGCTCCTAAAAGTGACAGATTTAGCTTTTTACACTAAGACTTAAGGGGCTAAACTATTGGCCTTTTTAGACAAATTAAGCATTTGAAAAAGAGAATAAGCTAACAACAAACAATAATCTATCCCTAATAAGCACTAATGAACAAAAATAAGTAAATAAGATGAGCTAAACTAAGCTTAAATGACAGATCTCTTAAAAGGCTTTTAACTTAGAATTCTAAACTGAAAAAGCTCATAAGCTTGAATAAGCTCTGTCCTAAACTAAATAAGCCTACAGTACCTTAAAACTAACCTAATTAGCAAGATTAAACACAAGTTAAGCAATCCCAACAGCTGAAAAGCTCAAATAAGCAAATAAGCAGTTAGGCCAAAACCTATTAACCAAACAACCAAAGGGGATACTTTCTAGCTTATTTTTAAGCTAGAAAATATATCCTTATGGCTTAGACACTTATAGCACTATAAATCTTATACAACAAGCTTCTAAAATCAGCAAAGAAAAAGGAGTTTGAAACACAGATAAGCCATGAAAAAGTTAAGTGAAAAAGCCACTTACACTCAGTATATGCTGAGTTTTTTTTCAACTTTTATAAAGACAAAAGCAAAATGCAGGCCTATATTAAGCTATGAAAAGGACTTTTAAAAGACTAAATAAGCTCAAACAGATTGAGCCTGATACCTAAGGAGATTGTGCAAGAAATTTAAAAACTTAAAACTATTTTTAACTTATCTAAATTTGCTAATGAAAAATGGATTTTAAACCTTGAAAATAGACTTGATAACTTTGACAGATTTTAACCAAAACCACAATAGAAAATGCACACTTAACCTAAACCTATTCTACTGCATACATGACTCTAAAAGACCCATAACCAAAACCTTAAAACAATCTTTAAGCAAGACTCAAATTAAAACAGTTTGAAAGGATTTCAAAGCCACAGATTTTAACCATAGATACATTAAACCTAACTTTCTGAATTTATACTATAAAAACTTATAAAAACTATCTTAATAACTAACTTTTAACTGATTGAAACTGACTTAAATAAGTGGGTTTTATATCAACTACCATATAATCTCACAGCTTATTGAAATAAGCTCGAAATAAGCAGAAAAGGGCTTATAGCTTAATGGGCTAAAAAGTGTTATATAATTAATTTTGTATTTTATAACCGGAAAATACCCAAGGGCATGTTGTAGTGGAGGTGTGTGTTAAATGCTTGGTAGAGGTTGTGGAGGTCACGGGTTCGAGCCTTGCTCCAATTTTCCAAGTATTTTTATTTTGCAAAATTTTTTAAATAACTTTTTAGATAAGCTAAAAATAAGGACTTTTTGTGAAATGAATTTTTATAAAAACCTAAAATAAGCTAGAAATAAGCTCCTAAAAGTGACAGATTTAGCTTTTTACACTAAGACTTAAGGGGCTAAACTAATTGGACTTTTTAACAAATTAAGCATTTTTGAAAAGAGGATTAAAGCTAACAACAAACAATCTAATCTATCCCTAATAAGCATCTAATGAACTTAATATAAGTAAATAAGATGAGCTAAAACTAAGCTTAAATGAACAGATTCTTAAAAGGTTTGACTCGTAGAATTCTAAATGAAAAGCTCATTAAAGCATGATAAGCTCTGACCTAAACTAAATAGCCTACTGTACTTAAAATAAACTAATTAGCAAGATTTTTAAATACAAGGGTTAAGCAATCCAAAAAGCTGGAAATAGCTCAATAAGCAAATAAGCAGTTAGGCCAAAACCTATTAACCAAACAACCAAAGGGGATACTTTCTAGCTTATTTTTAAGCTAGAAAATATATCCTTATGGCTTAGACACTTATAGCACTATAAATCTTATACAACAAGCTTCTAAAATCAGCAAAGAAAAAGGAGTTTGAAAAAAACAACCATAACCCTAAACTTAATAAGCACAAAGGAACCAAAATAAGCAAAGCCAAGAAGCTAAAAAGCACTCTAAAAAGCTATAAGACAGCAGACTTAGGAAAGACTTTAAAGGACTAAAGACCATCTTTTAAGCTTATTTTAAAGACTCAAAAAGCAAACTTCAAGGCTAAAACCTAAAAACAGATGAAGATTATGACTTAATAAGAAAATCTAAACTAAACTTTAGCAATTAAGACCTATAAATAAGCTAGAAATCTAATTTGAAAATGACAGCAAAAGCTTGACTCAGTTTGACCCTTTTGAGTTAAATGCTAATTGCAGCCTAAATTTAAGCTAGGAAAACTAAAGTGAAAATTCAAATTAAGATAAAACAGATGGACCTTATATGGCATTAAGCTTATGCTAATAAACTCAGATCCTAAAACTACTTATAGCTGATCTAGATTTGCATCTAAAGATTGGACTTGAGGTTGGAAAGTGAGCTTTTAGAGACAGAATTTTACTTAAAACCAAATAGGCAAATGAAAGTTGTTCTAACTTACTTCTACTGCCTAAATAGACTTAAAACAAGCATAACATTGACACCAAATAGCTCTAAATCAAAATCAAACCAAATAAGCTAGATTAAAAGATAAAATTACCACAGATTCAAACCTATACTAGATTAAACCTAACCTTTTGAATTTATACTATAAAAACTATCTTAATAACTAACTTTTAACTGATTGAAACTGACTAAAAAACCAAAATGGCCCCAAGCAGTATTAACTTAAGTTAATACTGCTTGTGCCAAACACACCTTTAAAAACTCAAATCCCATTTTTAAACTTAAAACTTTTGATTTTAAGCACTTTAAAGCAAGAACAGATTATAACAAGGTATAATAAGCAATAATAAGCACTTATCAAAAGACAATAAGCACTAATAATAAGCCTAACAGAATAAGCTTAAAATCACCAAAATCCACATATTCTTATAGAACCTTAAACAAATGATATCAAAACCTTAAAACAAGCACAATAAGCAATTCTAAGACATATTAAGCAATCAAAATCAGAAATAAGCACTATTATAAGCAGAAATAAGTAAATGCAAAATTTAAACTTAAAATGTAAAGATAGAACTTACAAAACACCCTTTGCTAAAACAAGGGCAAATTCTTAGAATCCAACTCAGTTTCTAAGCCAACCTATAGCCTATCCACATAGGCACTAACCCATGGCTATCCAAAATATACCATGCTCCAGATTTTCTTCAAGTATTTTTGGTGATTTGTAAACTAGTTCTTAAACAACAAGTAACTAGAGAGTTAATGTTGCTTAAATGAATAACAGCTTAAGAGAGTATAAATAAGAGCTTGGATGAACTTATAAAAGACTTTGAACAATAATCTTAAAAACAGAATTTTAGAACAAAATACTCAAATTTTCATTAATTATTAAAAACAGTTACAAGACTTGGAATTTTAAATTGACATTAAGTAAAAACATTAAACATAAGCTGCTCAAACTAGATTAAAAAAAACTTGCCTCAAGGGCTTACAAGGGGTCCTATTTATACTAAATTCTTCAAGTCTTGGGTCTTCAAGGTGTGATTCTTTAGTGAGAGGGTTTGCAGCTGTGTTTGTTATGTGAGAGGAGTTGAAAATCAATCCAAGCCATCTAAATTTCTTGGCCACCAAGTTCTATCATCCAAGCCCTTCATTTTGTTGTCTTATTCATTGACGAACTGTGTTTAAGGGGATTGCCAAGGTGGTATTTGGTCCATGTGAAGTGGGGTTTGATGTGGGGTTGAGGGAAAATGATGTTTTGTCTATGGGTGCATAAGTCGAGCGGTAGAAGACGTGTGAATAGTGGGGTTTAGTTTTGGCGAGAAATCAGGGAAGTAGTTGTGGGGAATTGAAAGATAACGGGCGTTTGCCCTATTTTTGTTATGTGTTTGCACCGTTAGTCCTTTTGGTCTGACATTGTTAGTCCTTTTGGACTAACGGTGTGAAGGGATAAGGACCACAGATGTAATGACTTAACAGAAATATGGTTGGGCTGTTACTTGGGCTTTTGTTGGCAGATTGGGCTTTTGGGATGAATGGGCCTTTTGCAATATTAATCTTATAAGCTTAAGTCTTCTATATGTTTAATGGGCTGACCCGACCCATTAGATGGGTACGGGTTGGCCCATTTAACATTTCTTTGATATCGGCTTCGGCTTTGACTTGTTGACTTTGACTGGTTGACTTTGAATTTGACTTTTTTACGCTCTTTCCATTCCCGTGCTCGATTTTGTTTGTTTTGGCTTATTTTTGTCCTTTAGTGAATATCCGTTTCCTGCACATCATGAATAACAAAACACACAAATACACTTTATTTTTGGTATATTTTGGTCATTTTAGGCACGTTTTTATAGACAAAAGGTATGTGTAATTAAGCACATACCAAAATCCCCGTACTAAGATATTGCCGTCTCCTCACACAATGCCATAAGTAAACACTTAAGAAAACTAAGAATCTCAATCCTCCTCGACTAATTACCTCGAAAAGTAGCTAAGTGTTCATCGAGGGGAATAAAAGAATGAATAGCTTTGAAAAGCCCCGTTTTTACCATTTTTAAATATTTACACTTATTCCCACACATATTTTTGTATTTTTTTTCTTTTTCTCATTTTTTTGTACTTTTCATTTCAAGCGACTAACTAACATGTTTGACTTTCGTTATTCTTATAACTTTTAGGGTCACAGAACAAGAAGCACTTTAATCCTAAAATGCCCAAAAAGGATAAATTCATCATTCCCGACTTTTCACTCGTCCCAAACCAAGCTTAAAAACGAAATCACCGTTAAATATAAGCTAGGATGCTAACACTACTCATACTTGTACCTTGTGAAACTTTTCACTCCCGACAATTATTTCATATTATGTTAGTGTGCTTATTTTAAATTTCAACCATGGATCAACCTTTTTAAGAAAATTGCAATATTTCTATTGCTTTACATTCCACCCAAGAATTATGATTTTGAAGGCGAGATAATTTCATGTAGCGACTTTCTTCTCGGCACATCCCAACCGAGACCGGCTTAGGTGACCAGGCTTTTGACACCCCATAGAGAATAGTATCGGCACGGACCTTCGGTTTCAAAAATTCTTAGGCTTCCCGTTAATAAAACAATTCATTTAAGAAAAACCACAATCTTAAAACGAATTAGTCTTAGTTCAAAAGCATATTTGAATTTAAGAAAAAAAGATTTTCTCTATATTTATTAAATTACATATATCACACTTATCATAATTATACTTTTAACAAAGGAAATCCTTGACCTTTTAGAAGGCTGCAACATCGGTTGTAAGCCGGCAAGATGCAACAAACTTTTATCAGTCTTAGATTATTATTCTCACTATGGGCTTTCTTTAGAAGGCTGCAACATCGGTTGTGAGCCGGTAAGATGTAGCAAACTTTTATCAGCCCACAATTTATAATTATTACTAATCATCATTTTTTTTATATTACCACGATATAGAGGAAACTTCTTTTTAGAAAATTTAAGTATAAGTTTGAACTTAGACTAAATAAATTAGTGTTGTCGACTACATTAATAAAGCTTCAATATCAAAAATTGTTGATTTAAGTTTAATTTTCGAAAATATCAAGTTTAGGGGAGGATTGTTGGGATTAAAAGCATTCTTAAAGTTACTGCTGCTAAGGTTTGTGTTACTGCTGCTAGTAAACTTAGTGTGTGTAGTATCTTATATGAAAAAAATATGCTAACTCGTTAGTACTTCTAGTTACTACTACAACTGTAACTTAGTACTACTAGTGTAACTTAGTACTGCTAGTGTATATTAGTACTTCTAGTTACTACTACTAGTATATGTTAGTACTGCTAGAGTAAAGTTAGTACTGCTGGTGAAGATTGAAGAAAATATTCTAAGTAGTTACTACTGCTTGTACACAGTTAATGTTGTTAGTGTATAAGTTACTACTGCTTGTTTAGAGTTAATGCTGCTGGTACAATGTTACAATTGCTGAAAGTTTTACAACTGCTGAAAAGATTAAATTCTAATGATAAAGATTGCTTGAAGATAATGATTACTTATGAGTTAAGATTGTTATTTATAGTATATATCTTTGAGAATATTCTAAGTTTTAGGAATATATTGTAAATCGACTAGGACTCCTTGGTGTATAAAAGGAGGTCCTAGGGAATAGAGTTTTATGTATGTTAGTCATATAATTTATTGCTTCAAGGTTTTGTAACCCTAATACTAGTTAGAGTATTCGTATTAATATATTGAAGCTTTATTTGTTAATCTGTGTGTTCATTAGAATTACTGTTCTATTGCATATTCTTCTTATTGATCAAGTTAGATTCCGCATAGTCTTTGATATATTTTACAAAGTTTCAACCATAGTAGTGTTGGATTTATTTTGCATAACTAAACCTTACACAAGCTAAGTAATTCAAGATCTATTCAAGTGGGATCAACAAAAATATTATATAATTTATCTCTTTTCAAAAATGTACATTGCATTGATATTTGGTTTAATATACGGTAACTTAAAAAAATTTAGTTTTCAATCTTTTAAGTGCTAAGTTGGAATCTTCAAATTATGGAATATGTAAAGCACGATTTTGTTAATAACATATGTCATTTGATTTTAATTGAACATTTTAGTTATGGTCACATTTATGTATTTTACCTATGAAAAAATATATAGTTTAAATCACTTAAGTTTATGATAAAGAGGTTAAAATTACTACCATACTCGGGTTTTGATGCATAGACACGAAAAACTCATATTGTTGTTGATACCTTGAACTAGAGGTGTTTTAAAATGTTGAATTAAACCCGACCCAACTTGTTTTAACGTACGATAAAGAGTAGGTATCTGACGAGGAATTTTCTTTTTTTGCAACCCTTCTACTTAATTTCCTGGCTCCGGAGTCTGTGTATATTGAATGTAATTATGATTTGAATAATTGCTAGTTGTTCTAAGTGGCTTAAGGAGTAAGCCAAAGTCTATATTTGTACTCGTGTCACATTTTTCTTGAAAAAAATATTATTGTTGACAGTGTACAAAATGAATGTTTTTATACTCACTCTAACACGCGAGCACACAACATCATGTTAACCCAACTCCCAACCCGTTTACAAAAAAACCAAACACAACCTTGTAGGTTATCCAAATATCAAACATGCATTAATATGAAAGAATAATCAAGAGAGAGAAAGGATGGAAGGTTTCTAAAGAGATAAAACACACTTAACTATGTGAAAGTATGAGAAACCAACACCTTCTTCCCATGTGTGAGAGGTATTTATACAAGTATGGACCTGTCACCTTGAGCTTTCCATGGGTGACCTGGTTTGCTTCCTTAAATCTTTTCATCGTACAACTACGAGCTAAGATACGAAATACTGGGAGTGACTGATCCTTTTCTGGATTCCTAACAATATCCCCCTAAGGGAGGTCACTCCAGTTTACAAACATCTTAAACTTAGCATTTTATAATTCTTCTTTAATCTAGCTCGTAGTCTTGAATCTTGAACATTGTCTTGTATCTTTTATAGTGTGCTTTGATCATTAAGCTTGAGCTTGTTCCTTCATTGTAACACCTAAATTTTTGGATTGGGCAGTGGAAATTACAATGGGTGTTACTAAATAGCACCATTCACCAAGATAATAAAAAATGACCCAAATGAGACGTTTTACAAACATGTGTTCCATTATTTAATCAAAGAAAATGCTTACCATACAACATTTGAAAGACAATTGTTTCAAATTTAAGACATTGTTTTAAAACATATTAAGACATTGTTTTTGAAAGACAAGGAACACACAACTAGTTTTCATCAAATCATCACACGCACGACACCTCTACACCATCGTTGCCTTCATCCTTGGTTAATTGGATGAAACCATGTTTAAACGTCAACAATTGTTGAGTGTAATTTTCTTAGATACAAAATAATCAATGAGTATTAATCTTTGGAACAATAAATTAGTTTCTTCGGGAAAAAAAGTGCAACGAATGCAATGTTATAAGACTCTTTTCTTTTTACGTAATAAGCTCATGCAACAAACTGTTAACTATTACATATGTCATTTCATATGGCCAACTTTGCCCCAGAATAAGGTATTATTGTCATTATACCTAGCACGTATTATTAGTCCGGTTAGGAGCTTATGGGAGAGAAAAGCCACAAACTACACTTATGAGCTCCTAAGATTTCCAACTAATCCTTGTTTAGCATCTAACTCATATTTAACTCTATCATTTCTCGTTCTTCGCAAATTTAAAATCTTTAACAAAAAGATCCGCGAATGCTTAGTCTAAAAGTTAAGAGACAAGCTAGAGCTCAACACGCTCGATCGAGTCAAAATTTATTCTTATTCTACCCAGCAGGAAAGTCAAATTGTGACAAAACACTTATTTTATTTTTGGAATTTTTTTAATTTTTGCACAAAATCATAATATTTTTTTAAAATTTTGGTGGTCAAAACGGGATTACGTGAAAACAACGGCTACAGGCACAATCAAATCGATAGATCCCCCCATATTAGAATTGAACATTGTCCTCAATGTTTTAAGAAGGGTCTCTACGTAAATCTAAAGCCGTTTATTAAGTATGCTTAAATATAAACGCTAGTCGATAAGATTTGGATATTGGATTCCCAAAATGAAGCTGAGGATTGAAGCTCGAGTGAACGAAGAACAAAACCACGAGCACAAGAGGCTTCATAATCCGAGAAATCCTAGACATACAACAAAACACAAAGCACGAGAAAGGAAGAGGCGAGCCTCCTCACAACACACTTATTCATTACTACTATAATTATATAAGGATAAGCATGGGTTTCCACCCACGAAGCGCCTTGTTTTTGTTAACCAAGTCACAAGCTCGACTCGACCCCGAATTCATTGGTTCATGGGGAAAGTTTGGAGATTCGGGACAACCATCGGTGGTATGTCCCCTCCAAAGTAGTGCTTAAGTCGATGACCATTCACCTTGAAGTTTGGCCCGTCGGTTTAAGATAACTCGACGGTGCCATATGGAAATACTTGGGTAACGGTGAATGGTCCAGTCCAGCGGGTCTTAAGTTTGCCCGAGAAAATCTTTAATCTAGAATTAAAGAGGAGGACTCGATCACCAACGTTGAAAACATGGTTCTTGATCTTGGAGTCATGGATCCTCTTTGTCTTCTCTTTGTAGATCAAAGAGTTTTCATAGGCCTGATCACAAAGTTCATTCAATTCATTCATTTGAACTTTCTGGTGATCGCCCGCGGTAACAAGGTCATAATTGCAATGTTTCAAGGCCTAGTAGGCCTTATGCTCGAGCTTGATGGGTAGATGACATGCCTTTCCGTACACCAACTTATAAGGAGTGCACCCGATGGGTGTCTTGAATGGGGTACGGAAGGCCCATAATGCATCATCTAGCTTATTAGAACACGAAGCACGGTGTTCACCTACGGTCCTCTCAAGAATGTGTTTCAAACCACGATTTGAAACCTTAGCTTGCCCACTTGTTTGTGGGTGATACGTGGTGGAGAGACGGTGAGTAACTCCATATTTAAGCATGACCTTCGCAAATTGGTCATTGCAAAAATGGATACCGCGATCACTAATGATAGCACGAGGGGTCCCAAATCGGGCGAAGAGAGATTTTAAAATTTTGCAAACAACTCGAGCGTCATTGGTGGGGAGTGCTTTCGCTTCAACCCATTTTGACAAATAATCGACGGCCACGAGTATATACTTGTTCTCTTGTGAAGACGGGAATGGTCTTATAAAATCAATGCCCCAAACGTCAAAGATCTTACAAACTTGGATTGCATTTTGTGGAATTTCATCCCTTTGTAAGATTTTTCCTTGACGTTGACAAGCGTCACACCGTATGACCAAGTCATGGGCATCTCGGTAAATAGTCGGCCAATAAAATCCGGCATCAAAGACTTTCTTAGCGGTGTAGTTGGCACCATGATGTCCCCCGGTGGGTCCATTATGGCAAGCCATGAGGATATCATGGGCTTCTTGGCCAAAAGCACACCGCCGAATCACTTGATCCGCACACACTTTAAACAAGTAGGGGTCGTCCTAAAAATAATGCTTAACGTCTTTGAAAAATTTCTTTTTTTGTTGGGACGACATCCCTTTCACAACAAAATTCCCCGCATGGTAATTTGCAAAGTCGGCAAACCATGGGGTACTATCGTCACTACGAAAAGTCACCATACCAAGTGTCTCGAGAGGAAATGTTTTTGTAATTTCCTTTTTCTCGAGCTCACTTTGGTGGGGGTTCTCTAATCTAGACAAGTGGTCGGCCGCTAGATTCTCCGCCCCTTTTTTATCATGGATAATGACATCAAATTCTTGGAGAAGGAGAATCCAACGAAGCAATCTCGGTTTAGCATCTTGTTTAGCGAGAAGATACTTAAGAGCCGAGTGGTCCGTATACACTATTGTTTTCAACAAGACAAGATATGGCCGGAATTTCTTGAAAGCATATACTACGGCTAAAAGCTCTTTTTCTATAGTAGTATAGTGAGCTTGAGCGTCGGTCATAATCTCACTAGCATCACACACAATCTCAAACGGTAGGTCCTAATCGAGGGCAACTAAGATTGGTGCTTCGGTCAATTTCTTCTTAAGGGCATTAAATGCCTCTACACATTCCTTGGAAAAGACAAATGGGGTTTCTTTCTCTAGAAGGTGGGTCATTTGGTCGAGAGATTTTTGAGAAGTCTTGAATAAACCTACGGTAAAATCCGGCATGTCCTAAAAAACTTCTAACTCTTTTAACGGTTGTGGGATGAGGTAGTTTTGCTATTACATCAACTTTGGCTCTATCGACCTCAATCCCGGACTTAGAAATTTTATGGCCGAGGACGATACCCTCTTTGACCATAAAATGGCACTTCTCCTAATTTAGAACAAGATTGGTGTCTTTGCACCTTTTGAGCATTTTTGTCTAAATGGGAGAGGCATGAAGAGAAAGAATCCCCGAAGACCGAGAAATCATCCATGAAGACCTCCATTGTTTCCTCGATCATGTCGTGGAAAATGGCCATCATGCACTTTTGGAACGTGCCCGGAGCATTACATAAGCCAAAAGGCATGCGTCGGTAGGCAAAAGTTCCGTAAGGGCAAGTGAAGGTGGTCTTCTCTTGTTCCTTCGGGTCAATTGGTATTTGAAAGTAACCCGAGAAACTATTTAGAAAACAATAATATTCGTTTCCCGTGAGTCTCTTAAGCATTTGGTCCATAAACGGTAATGGAAAATGATCTTTACGAGTGACATCATTTAACTTTCAGTAGTCAATGCATACCCACCATCCCATAATTAATCGAGTAGGTATCAATTCATTGTCATCATTTTCAATCACGGTTATACCACCTTTCTTAGGCACACAATGGACGGGGCTAACCTATGGGCTATCGGAGATGGGATAAATTAATCCAGCTTCAAGAAGTTTGATAACTTCTTTCTTGATAACCTCGTGAATTTTTGGGTTAACCCGTCTTTGATGTTGCACCGTGGGTTTAACATTATCTTCCATCAAAATCTTATGAGTACAAAACTTTGGATCTATTCCCTTAATATCCGAAATCTTCCAAGCTATGGCACGCTTATGTGATCTAAGAACCTTAAGAAGAGCGGTCTTGTCCTCATCTTTTAAGTCTTTAGCGATTATGACGGGTAATTTATCGGTACCCTCTAAAAACGCGTACTCAAGATGAGGTGGTAAGTTTTTGAGCTCAAGCTCGGGGAGTTCATCACTAAAAGGTTAAACGGTCTTAAGTTCCTCAAAATTTTGTTCTTCCGGAGGGAGGGTGAAAGTTGGGACAGAATTAAGCAATCTTTCAAGGGTGAGAAGGTCTTCTTTTGGATCGAAGTCGTCATCATCAATTCCCGGTGGAATTGATTTGCTAGTAAGACAAGCTTCGATTTCTTCCAAAATGAAGTCACCTCCCTCAAAAGGAGTGAGAGAGGTGGGAGAAGTAGAAAGGATTGGTTCCAAAGTTGGGGTGGGATTGCCACTCTTGGAAATGTTCGAAAATCCAAGTACTTCTTGAGCATACTCCTCACAAGCTACATCGATAACATCGACTCGGTTAACCGATTCAATAGTATTGTAGGAGAATGTCTTAGTATCACCAACTTTGAATGTTACGGATTGGTCATCATGTCGAAGGGTCATTTGTTCACCGTGAACATCAATCAAAGCTCGTGCCGTCCTCAAGAAAGGTCTCCCGAGAATCAAAGGAACCCGAGGATCGGCAATATAATCAACGACAACGAAGTCGGCCGGAAAGAAAAATGTTCTAACTTTTATGAAAACATCCTCGGCGATGCTTGTAGGAGTAGAAATTGTTCAGTTGGCAAGTTCAAGTATCATTTAGGTCTTGGTCAAATCCGGGAGATTTAGCTTTTCCTATACGGAAAGAGGCATTAGGTTGATGCTTGCACCGAGATCGGCCAAGGCTAAGCATTCATCCATCTCCGGAAAATCACACGGTATAAGAAATCTACCGGGGTCTCCAAGTTTTTCGGGAAACTTTTTGAGGATAACCGCCGAGCAATTCTCATTCACCGGTGTCTTGATTAAGTCAATTATCTTATCTTTGTTATTGAGAAGCTTTCTAAACATTGGTGCAAATTTGGGCATGTGTAGGAGAGCATCCGCGAAGCTTAGCTCGAAGTGGAGATTCCTAAACATTTCCATAAATTTCAAAGCTAAAAGATCGTCTTTTTCACGGAGCTTCTCCTTGTTAATCCTTGAAGGATAAGGTATGGTCGGTTTAGTCTTTGGAGCAACAACGGGCTCATCATTTTGGGTTTGGACCTCCGGAGGTTGGATGTTTTCGGTGCTTGGTTGCACCGTATCCTTTGTCACCTCGGGTTCGTGTTCCACCACCTTAGGAAGAGAAGAAGGCGGAGGTGGAACTTGAGGCCCATCATAAGAAACTCCACTTCGGGTGGTGATGGCTTTCATATCACCTCTCGGGTTAGCAACGGTGTTGCTAGGAAGAGAACCCGAGCCCGAAGTAGAGGCGGTATTGGTATTCATGAATTTGGTAAGCATGTCCGTTAAATTGGTCATTTGGTTTTGCATGTTTTGGTTTTGGTTTGCATATTTTGCATAACCGCGTCATTAGCTTTGACGTAGTTATCAAAATCAGGCTTAGACACACCCGGTGCTGGTAGAACTGGAGCTTGGTAAGCTGGAGCTTGAAAAGTCGGGGGTTGATTAATCTGGGGTTGGTAAACTTGTCCTTGATTGAAATTATTACCCCGATTTTGGTTAAAATTGTTCCCCCGATTTTGGTTGAAATTGATCCCCCGATTTTGGTTGTTTTGCATAGGAGGAAAACCGGGAGGTCGAATTTGGTTTGCGACCATCTGAGGTCGGTTCAACTGGCATTCCTTGGTTGTAGTTAACCGCAACGGCTTGTGAAACGTATTCTTGGATATTATCGATAAATGTTGCTCAGGGGGACCCCTCTCATCTGGACAATTTTGGTAAGAATGACACCCGCAAGTTACACAATTTGCTTGACCGTTTTACAGGAGCGGGAGCTTGGAGTTTTACTTATCGGAATCAATGCTCTAACCATATCTTTACTAGGAGCGGGAGCTCGTACATACTTTAGAAAACAATGCCTTGCTTCGAGATTTTTAGGCATTCTCGAGGGCATTTTTTATCCGAAAGTTTACCACCCAAGCGGAGTTCAATGAATCTTGATTCATTCGAATTTAGGGAATTATAGAATATATCGAGTTGATGCCGTTCTGAAAAAACCATGTTGCGGGGCATCCTTAGAACGATCATTGAAGCGAGTCCTATGCCTCATAAAACGTTTAATCAAATTTTTGTTTGGAAATCTTTGTGATTTCATATCGAAGATTTGTTATTTTAGAGGGAGGGAAGAATTTGTTAATGAATTTCTGAAACAAGATCATCCCCATGTAAGAATCGATCGAGGGGGGCTCCTTTTTTCATGCCAAATACGGGCTGGCTCCCTCGAGGGAAAATGGTGAAAAGATAAGTATATTTATATCGACGTATTCCGGGAACGTTCGGGAACTTCATCGTAGAAAGTGTCATTGTTGAATATAGCGGATTGTGAGCATGTGGTCTTTTTTATTTGTGTCCAACAAAATTGCTTGTTTTTGAGCTAGATTAAGTATAGACCATGCTTGATCTCAATGTTGTTCGGGGTAATTTCGGGAACAACGATCGCATCCTCGTAACCCTCAGTGGGTGCTTCGAGCAATTGCGCCATAGTACGATTATCGGCCATCGTAACTATGGGAGGATTGAAAAGTTCTTGGTTATTATTTGGTTTCTCAAGATTTGGTGGTTCAACAGAAGTTTGTCGGACTTGCTGTTGTCGACGTTTACGGGCTTGAGAACGAGTGCGCATGCACAAAATAGAAATATAAAAAGAAAATTTACACTAATTTTTTTTGGTTTTTCTTTGATTTATTCACAATGTATTTTACCGGACAATGAGATAAGATACACTTCAAACCAAATATTCTACTTACTTCACGTAGCTCTCAAAAGATTAAACGCACAGGTAAGCGGGGAGTATCAATTGCACGAAGCTTATTTCTTCTTCGGGTCGTAGTTCCTTGGAACAACCCTCATTTTACCCACTCTTTATAGTTTTGTTTACTTTCAAGGGAAGCCGTACGTTTTGTATGAGAACAAATGGCAAGTTTTAAAATCTTTTGTCTCGAGTTAGGAACCAAACAAGTTCACCGGAACGAAGTTATTAGATAATACCTCAATTGAGAATATTATATTTTGGGTATTTTTACCATATTCTTTTAACGATTTATTTTGATCAAAATAGGAATTTTATTTCTTTTTATGGAAATGTTTTTTATTTTTTGGTTTTTCTTTTGTTTTTAGATCGACTAATTTTACTAATAAAAGAAACTGCCGAATCTATTTTGTACTTTTTATATTTTTATAGAAGGAAATATTCACAGATTCGAACACAAATTGTCAAACGTAACGATAATCTTTTTCACAGCCTCCCCGGCAGCGGCGCCAAAATTTGACTCGGCAAAACTCACCCCTTTTTATATATCTAAATAAATATAAACAAATATAAATATATATCAAGGAACAAAATCCGCGAAATCAATGAAACCGGAAGCAGTATAGAGAGTCTCCGGGTCGTTATGTCCCAACGAGGCTTGAATGGAAAATCGAATTACGGATTGATGATTGATGTTTGAATATGACAAGGATGCAATTATGATTGGGCACTAAACCTAATAGGCAAATACACACAAAGACAAGCAAGAAAAAGAAGCTAGAACAAGCATAAAAGCTAGATATAGAACAAGCACTTAAATACTTTTTAACACTAAGGACAGAAATAAGTCAAAATAAACTTTAGGACCAATCAAATAAGCTAAGCTAACTCTAAATAAGCAAATTCAAAAGCAATTAAGCTAAATTAAGCAAGGAAACTCAGCAGTACTAGCAACAGTACTAACAGTATTAACTAGCAGTACTAACTTGGAGTTAGTACTGATAGCTTTAAGTTAGTACTGATAGCTTTATTAGGTACTCGCTTGCTTACTAAAATACAATTGAACGAGAAATATGCAAATAACCAAAACAGATGTTTATCTATCCCTTATAAGCATCAGGCATAAGAATAAGCAAACTGCAATAAGCTAGAATTGGAGAATAAGCTCAAAAAAGCAACAAATGGATAAAACTCTTAGAATCACTTGGTCAGAGAATAAACTTACGTAAGCTTACTGAAGGACAGCAAACGAAAAGGGCCTATTCTATTTAAAAAAGCTAAGGAAAAATCTCCTAGCTAAGCAGAAACAGTAAAGCTAATAAGCAGAATTGAACTAACAGTTCTTACAGGACTAATACCAGTACTAACTTGGGATGTTGAGTACCGCCAGCTTTGGGGGGGGGGGGGGGGGGGGGGGGGGGGGGGGGGGGGGGGGGGGAGGGGGGGAGTTAGTACTGCTAGTTTTAAAATCCAAAAAATGAACTAACAGTACTAACTCTGGGTTAGTACTGCTTGTTCTAAACACCCCTTAAAGTTTTCAAAAATCATTTTTTTCTTTTTATTTTAAGCTGATTTGGTCCTAAGTTGTTAAAAACAGATTATCAAAGAACAAAATAAGACACTTATAATCAAGAATCTGCACTGAAAATAACCTGAATTAGTTAAGTCTATCAGTTGTAACTAATCATTGCTACAGTATTAATCCAGAATAGTGTCACAAACTATTTTTAAACTAACAATTAAGCAAAATAGGCACTAGACATCATGATTATTAAGCATCAAATAAGCACTTATATGGTAACCAATATAGCTCCTATAAGCTTTTTGCAGCAACTAGAGAAATAAGAGAGAGAGACTTACAAACACCCTGCTCAAAACCGGGCTTAACAACCAAGAATCGACACGTCTAGCTTGTTTTAATAACAAGCTAGTAGTGTCCATAAGCCCATCCAGAGACTGGGCTTATATCCATAAAATAAGATGTGCATTTTGTGGGTGTGGTGTATTTGAGAGTGATTTTTGTGATTTTCTCTTAACTACTTAACTTTTTAAATTCACTTAATTAAAGCAGCTTATAAACAAGCTGTATTGAGAGTTTTTTTTAACACAAAACAGCACAATTAAGAAACTTAATACTTGGAATTGTAAATTGACTTAAAACCTCCAATTTGCATTAAAACTTGAAAGTGTTACAAAGCTGAAAGTAAAAGCTGTAAATGACTTTAAGTACTGAAATAAGCTAAGATATATTGAAAATTAAGCTAAGATATTCTAAGATTAAAAAAACTAACTAAAAAAATATATTTTGGCTAAGTTTACAAAAGACTCTATTTATAGCCGAAGTCTTCTTCTTTGGGTCTTCCAACTGTGCTTCTTTTGTGAGAGCAAAAACCAAGTGTGCTTGTTGTGTGAGGTGATTCTAAAACAAATCCCAGCCTTCAATTTCTTTTGTGCTTCTTTTGAGTCAATCACAGCCATCGAAATTACTTGGAAATGGTGAGGATTGCAACATGGCTAATGGTAGCAGGGGGGGGGGGGGAATAGTGGAGTGGTTGAAATGATTTATCTAGGGTGTTGAGTGTTTTGCAGGGAGAAGGTATGGGAAGACATCCCTAAGTTGTACCTGGGTTTTGTTGGGCGGGAAAGATGGAAGTTTGGAAGGTTGGCTGGCTTTGGCCTCTTTTTTTTTTTTTAACTCCTATTACCTCATTGTAAACTTGCCCCTTTTCTGATACCCAAAAAAAAAACCTTTTTAGGGGTTTGGCAGAATGGCCTTAAAGTTATACTTTACCCGCAATTTTCGATTTCAACCCTTGTCTTTTTGTAATACAACTTGAGGTTTGGCAGTTTTAGTCCCTCAAGTTGTATTTTCTTCATGTGGCTGACTTTGGCTTCGGATTGACTTTGTCTTTTCCATCCCGTGCTTAGTTTGGTCGTTTTTGGCTTTCTTTTTGAATATCCGTTCCTGCACAATTCAAATGCAAAACATACAAATACAATGTATTTTTGGTACGTTTTTTTAGTCATTTTTAAGTCCGTTTTTATGGAAACGGTATGTGTAATTAAGCACATACCAATGTCTATTGCTTGATCTAGAATGTGAACGCTGTTGCAACAATAAGGCAATAGCGCTTTTGTTTATCACAGTACGTTGGAATTTTATTAATCCAAAGCATAGTCTGGTAAGTTGTGATCTCATACAATGGACTTAAGCACAACCGGACAAAAGCAATATATTCAGCTTGCCGCTAATGGTTAATTGCAGCGCTTTTTCTGCCTTTTCGGTACGACTAAGCTCATAAGTCTATCACCCAAAGTTTGTCTAGAACTACCAGATGTGCTTCGGCGTGTATCTTAAACAACCAGGGCCTGTTCAGATCTGCAAATGCTATTCAGTGCAATGGAAAAGAACCTTTCGGATACAAAGTCCACGTGTACGTTCCTTTAGATTACCGAAAGGATCATTTTTTCCCCATTTAAGTGCTGTTTCGGTTAGGCCGAGGCCTTTGTTTACGGGTTTGTAGGGTCCTTGTAAGGATCTGACTAGCCTTTGTAAGACGATAGATAACTTGGATAAATCTAAATCAACTATATGAGAGACACTGACTATGAATATCAAGTGTTAATGCGGAAACTTAACACAAGAATTAAGAAGAAACAATAATTCTAAATTGCTATTAAGCTCTAATGCTTCTATTGATATTTCTCAATCACGTAGTTCATAACATTGTGCCTTAGGGTTCCTTTTATACACTAAGGAAACCCTAATGGGCTTTACAAACGTGTCAAAGGATAATACATATCCTTTCCTAAGATATCTCCTAAGATATCTCTAAGATAACTATTACTATTCTGTTACATAAACAGACTTAACTATGAACAGACTTAACTAACTATGACCAGTACTAACTCTAGTACTGCTAAGACTACCAGTACTAACTTAGTACTGCCAGACTTAACTTAGTACTGCCAGTATTAACTCAATACTATCAGAACTAACTATTACTACCAGACTTAACTGTTATACTACCAGTATTAAGTCTGTTACAATCTATTTCCCAACAAGGGCTAAGTAACTATCGAACTCTGAAAAATCACATGGAATGAGAAATCGACCGGGGTCACGGTTTGGCTTTAGCAACGAAAGAAGGCTCTTCGATTGGTTCTTTGTCTTTGGTTTGTTCTTGGACGAATGGAGGAAGGCCCAACTAATTACCGAGACTGATAAAAGTTTGCTGCATCTTGTCGGCTCCCAACCGATGTTGCAGCCTTCTAAAAGGTCGAGGAATTCCTTAGTTTAAAGGATGA
The DNA here is from genome assembly GCA_026074375.1 of Tanacetum coccineum. NCBI lineage: Eukaryota > Viridiplantae > Streptophyta > Magnoliopsida > Asterales > Asteraceae > Tanacetum > Tanacetum coccineum. The sequence goes on along the minus strand of BQNB010015340.1, from coordinate 9,482 downwards.
ATAATAATATTAAGTTTAATATATGCATGATTTAATAAATATAGGGAAAATTTCTTTTTCTTAAATTTAAATATACTTTTGAACTAAGACTATTTTGTTTTAAGTTGTATTTTATTAACGAAACAAGGGAAAGCTAAATGGGTATGAAACTGAAGGTTTCGTGAGTCTCGATACTAGTCTTTGTGGGGTGTCAAAAGCCTGGTCACTTAGCCGCAAGGTTGGGATGTGTCCAATGACGAAAGGTCGCTACATGAATGATCCCCTCAAACTCATTACGTTTTGTGGAACATGACGGCATAGAAAAATTTGTTAAATGTTGATCTATGTTGAAATTTGAAATAAGCACATTCAACTAAGATATAATAATGGTCAGGGAGCGAATTTTGCACAAGGTACAAGTATGATATGTACAGCATCATAACTTGGTATTTAACGTGATATTGTTTTTAAGGCTTGGTTGGGATAAGTGGAAATTCAGACGATGAATTAATCTTTTTTGGGGCATTGTAGATTGAAAATGCAATCTTTTTCCGGACCCTAAAGTTATAAAAATAATGAAGTCCATACAGTTCATCATGTTAGTCTGCTTAAAAAGAAATGTATAAAAAAAATGAGAAAAAAGGGAAAAATACAAAATATGTGGGATTCATATGGTGTAAATAATTAAAAAAATGTTAAACGTGGGGCTTTTCCAAGCTAGTGATTCTTAATTCCCGTGATAAACACTTAGCTACTTTGCGAGGTAATTAGTCGAGGGGGATTGAGATTCTTGGTTTTCTTAAGTGTTTACTTATAGCATTGCGTGAGGACACGGCAATATCTTAGTATGGGGAATTTTGGTATGTGCTTAATTACACATACTTTTTACCTAATAAAATGACCCCAAATGACCAAAAATGGACATAAAATGCCAAATATATGCTTGTTTTGTGTTATTTATTGTGCATGTATCAGATATTCAGAAAAGGACACAAATTCAAGCCAAAACGGACAAAACCGAGCACGGGAATGGAAAGAGCGTCAAAGTCAAAAGTCAAAAGTCAACAAGTCAAAGACGAAGCCGAAACCGAAGAAATACTTAATGGGCCCACCCACACCCATCTAATGGGCCGGGTCAGCCCATTAAGCATTATTAAAGATCAATATATAAGTTATAATGGTCCATTGCCCTTATAACTTATAACAACCCAAAATCATCACACTGCCCAACCTTATAAGTCCAAAACCCTTTTAATCCTTAACAAGCCCAACAAGAGCCCATTCATAAACCCATTAAATCTTTTTGCACTGTTAGTCCCTAGGGGTTTTCATCGTTATTCCTTAGGGACTAACATAGTAGTCCCTAAGATTTACACATTTGGTCCCTAAAACCCTTTACCCTTTACACCACTCATCCCTCACCCCTCACCCCGTTATCAAAATTAAACAACCTGTTATCCCCAAAACATATAAAACCCATTTCCCGCCTAATCCACTATTCACCCATCTCTTTCCCCATATACCTACAACCTGCCAAATCTATCACTCTCCCATCAAACCCTACCCCATAACACAACAAAACCACGTTGGCAATCCCCTAAATCCTCATTCGTCAAAGGTAGCACAAGAAGCACAGTTGCCTTCTCACTCATAAAAGAAACACACCTTGAAGAACCCAAGACCTAATTTTCTTTTATAAATAGGTTCTCATTGTAGCCTTGAAAGGCATCTAGTTTTTAGTTTTTAATTTTCAGCTTATATTAGTTTAATTTAGCTTATTGTACTTTCTTTTTTTAACCTTGTACTCAGATTTTAAGTTTAAAGAAATTCATGTGTTTAAAAATTCTGTTTTTAAGTTAGTACTTTGTGTTTTAAAAACGTTTTATAAGCTCACAAAAGCTCTTTTTAACTCATACTTAAGTTGTTTAACTATAAGTATATAAGTATTTTCCAATAACAATAGTTTTTAAAGTCATTTACCAAAATCACTCAGAAAACTAAAA
>BQNB010015339.1:0-65883 GCA_026074375.1 Tanacetum coccineum | reverse complement strand
GACTTGACTTTTTCCCTTTGTCAAGGGGGAAGAGTTTGGATTTGCTTATATATTTAATATATATACTATCCAACGAATCAGTGACGGTGATGGTGAACTCTTGTAAGAGGACCTAAACCTCTTATGGAATGCTACATCAAACATAGCTGCTACCTCTGCTATACGGGTAGAGCAGCCATGTGACATCGTAGGTTGGACACGCAGAACCATACGCGTGGTCCTATGAAGAGATAGAACCAAAACGGGTGTATCATGGGTAGCGAATGATCTGGTGAAAGTGGTGTAGTGGAATCTGATGACGTAGATCCCGCACCAGATGTGTCAGAACCCTCTGACTCCTCAACATGACCAACATGTGGTGTACTATCAAGGAACGAAATAGGTGATGCTACAGTGTAGGGTGACTCGGGCGACTCAGTCCAAAGGTCCTCAAAAGGCTCAGTCTCAGTGTCCGTCCCAACTAGATAACCTTACCTAATAGCCTCATAGGGGTCCTTTGTCAATGGTACTGGCACTCGGGAGGTTTGAGCTTCGTTGGCCTGAGTAGAACTCTCTGGGTCAACAAACACTAAGGTAGACATCCTGTGATAACACGGTAAAATGGTATAAGTATTTCATAAAATAAATTTATCCAAATTAACAGCATCATTATGCTTACATATACAAATCATCATAACGTTTGAAATTAGATGTCCGTAACCGTATATATATATATATATATATATATATATATATATATATATATATATATATATATATATATATATATTAAATATAATGGAAAAAAATACGAACAATAATCACCGACCAAGCCTGGCACCAACGGGCACCACTGGTCATCGCACAAAACACATACTCCTCAAAAATATATCATCAAATCACGTCGTTACCTGTGACAATTTCCACTAAAACCCTCAAGGTAATATGCAACCTATTTAAGGCAATCAGGCAACTACAGGCCAATCCTTCCGTCCAATGCTTGCGCAACTAAGGCAGCTTGCAAATATATCGGAAAGAATACGAACAACAGATAATCATCGACCAAGCTTGGCACCGAACAGGCACCACTGGTCATCACATAAAACACATCTTCCACAAAAGCATATCATCACATCACATCACTACCTGCGACAATTTATACTAAAACCCTCAAGGCAACATGCACTACACTAAGGCAAGCATGGCCAATCATCAATCAATATCGCTTCCCGCGATAACTTTATCTATAACTCAAGGTGTGCATTTTACTACTACTAAGGCAGCATGGAAATCCTAAAATCAATATGATCTCAATCTCAACACTCGCAAGTGTTCTTATCACTTCACATCTTAGCATTTTCAGGTGGTCACCTTACTCACACATACATTCCCTCATCTAACATAACTTAAGAAAACTAACTGCATCATTTCATAGTCTTTCATGAATTAAGCATAGTTGATCAGGCTATGCGTAATTTAAGAAATATACTATGAACTGCTTGGGTTATTTGACTTTCGCCATGTTCAAGGTTTTACTTAAAAATAGACTTTACTTTTTAGTAATAGTTACGCTTTTTATTTTATTTTATAAAAACCGGCATTCTCAATAACCCTGGCTCTTGATACCAATCTGTCACACCCCGTCAGTGGCGGAAATATGGGATGCAATGATACCGTTCATCGCACAAGATACAAGATTATATGCTTTACAATTTACATTAATGAAACTTGGATTTACATGAATCTTTACAAGTTAAGACTTGACAAAATTTAATAATCAAACCCATCTCGACCTAATTCCCTTGGGTTACACCTTTGCTCTTCCAATACCATTCACATACCTTTGATTAGACACACCTAAAAATGATACTCGAAAACGTCAACAATAATGTTGGTGAGCTCGTAGGTTTGACCTTAAACCCGAAAGCTGTGCCAATATCTCAAAACAATGGACAATAGTGCTATATGACAGTGAATATATATACAAACCAAATCATCAATTCAATCACCATTTGTCACTTACGCACCTAAAGGGCCTACCAGCTGGAGCACTAGATTAGGGCAGGACCTCACACAAACTTGGGTAGGCGTACCCATCCGCTCTAATAATCACACACAATTAGGGTTGGCGTACCCAGACGATCTAATAATCACACAAAAGTAGGGTATGCGTACCCAGCCGATCCAATAATCATGCAAAAGTAGGGTAGGTGTATCCAGCTGATCCAATAATCATGCAACACATATATTCACATAGCTGTCATAAGCACATAACTTGTCCCAAAAACAAAACCACATTTCACATAGTTCAATTCAAAACATTTCAAAACTTATTTGAGTATCATTTTCCCCCCAATGGAAAAACAATAAAAAGTGGGGCTATGAGAACTCACCTCAATCAGCAATCAAAAGCAACCGCACAATCTCAAAAAGGCAAAACATAATCAATCTCTACGCACAATGTACCCGACAACGACCTAATATATTCACTTCATTAATACTCGTACAAAGTTATCTTATTGTACAAGTGTTTCGTCTTTACACACACAAAATCCTCATTTTCATTCCAAAATCCCATTTCAAAAGCTTGAATGTATAGACTCCAATGCACTTCAAGAAATCCGAGCATAATATACCTAGAAAAATCATGCTAAAAGGTCAACATAAAGTTCGGTGATTCAAATTAGTTTTAAATATGAATGTAATCCACTGTATCATCACAGTACCATGTAAAAATCCCAAAGATTTTATAAAGAATGCATGGTTAATTTAATGTCACCCAAAAGTACCAATCTTATCCCAAAGATTTTTATAAAGAATGCATGACAAATTTAATGTCACCAAAAATGTATTCCTGGCACCTCGTGCCTATCGATTTCCCGAAAATAATATATACAAGGTAGGACCGCAAGAATTTTCCCTGTAATACTACAACAAATGCAGACATCACAAAACCAGATTACATTTACACTAAGCTCATGACACTGAAGCTCGACAGTCTTGTTCGCATAATATTGCTACTCAGCCCGAAATGATGTTCTAACCCGAAACATCTAAAATTCGACATGCTATAACGTTCGTTCCCGGTGATAGCTAGTCACCCGAACGGGGAGGTCGTTTCCCAAATAGATCTATTAAATAACATTCGCGCTCACATAATGTAATTCCCAACTACATCTATGCAATTGACAGTTCATGATAATGGGCTTAACTTGGGTTATCGCTACTTAGGCAAACATGTAATCAATACTTGCGTCCAATTTATAAAACAAAGCATGTTTCCACCCCATAATTATAAATCATTGAAATCGTAAAAATGTGGGGCTATGAACTCACAATATCATTTAAAAACAATCACATTGTTATAAGATAATCCAGTAAGTAAAGAGTTTGTAGACAAGCATGTATTCCCCCTCGCGGGTTTATAAACATTCAAAAGATTGAAAAGCGAGGTTATGAACTCACAATATCATTTAAAAACAATCACATTGTTATAAGATAATCCAGTAAGTAAAGAGTTTGTAGACAAGCATGTATTCCCCCTCGCGGGTTTATAAACATTCAAAAGATTGAAAAGCGAGGTTATGAACTCACAATATCATTTAAAAACAATCACATTGTTATAAGATAATCTTGGGCGGGGTTTGGGTTGGGTTGTTCAGTAAGTAAAGATTTTGTAGAACAAGCATGTATTCCCCCTCGCGGGTTTATAAACATTCAAAAGATGAAAAGGGAGGGTTAATGAACTCACATTGATGATGAAGAGACCGATAGGCAGATAGCAATCCTAACATGCAACAATACGACCAAAGACGAAGCGGCGGCGATCAATGAAGTTGCAACTAATCTTAATGGCTAAGACCCACTAGCCTAGGATAATGAAATTGGGTTTCCCGATGAATAGTCACATCAACGCGACCCGTTGATAAAGATTTAGATTTAACGTTGTAATGGTTTGGTGGTTGGTTAAATAAATAAATTGAAAATATACGCAAAGTGTGTAATACATATTCTATATATATAACATTATGAAAAATGAAAACCAATTGTATAACTCGTAACCGCGAATATATTAATAAAACAGAGCAACTCAAGGATTAATGTTGAACTGAAGATAATACTGGGGGTAGTCAAGTGACATTTTCAAATAAGAAGCGGGGGAGGGCGGGAGCGTGGAGACACGATCTATGCAGAGAGTCAGCGGCGCAAGGGGGGCGGGCGAGCGGGTTAGGGAGAGATGCGGGCGGGGCGCAGTGTCGGGCACATCAATCTACAAGTTATTACGGAGTAATCATCTCAAAATGTTAATTGGCGCTTAAATGTTAGTTAACACAACGGTCCTTGTATAATAATTTCAATAAATTATGAACACACTGTAAAGACACTTGTGTCAAAAAGCGTATCTCTTTTACTCCTAGACAATAAGATCTCTCAGTAGAGAGCTGTATCATACCATTCGCGTTATTAATTATTCAGAGACGACAACAGTATACATGTCTGATCTATATTAATACACACAGTAATACAGGGATTTTCTTAATACAACTACAACATTATACACACAGTTCCTCGAGGTCGCAGGTCGAGCTCTAAATGAAAGATGGTACTAGGTAACTAATCATTGTAAAAGATAAATTATACTTAGCTTGTGCCGTACTCGGTAGTTGAGTCCCAGGGTAGAGATTGGTACATGACGGTAGAATCTCATGTATCTAATTCATATTCTTAGTACATCTATATCATTACACACGTCGAGTATTTATTCTTCGAATTATTTCTATTATCTACAACGCAAAATCTCTACAAGTGTAATACGGTTTTGAGTTTTAGGTCTCTCTCATCTTCTGCGTCAGCGATATACAACCTATATACAAGAGCTTTAGTGATCGTAAATATAGAAAATTATATTAAATTTCATCAAGAATTCTCCCTTTATATAACGTTTCCATTTTCGAAAACTCGACGTTTTTCTATATTCAATATATGTTTGCAATGTTAACGTGTTTAATATCAAACACCTCACGTTTTTCCTAGATATAATATATATGTAATAATATTATATTAACTAAACAAATTTAATAAAAATTATATTTTATTTAACCAATTAAAACACCATAAATAATTTTATCCAGTTTTAATATTTATTAAAACTTAAGTTATTTTCATTTGTCGTTTTGATATATATATAACCAAACGAACCCTTGTTGATTGCCGCTAACCAAACGCACCCTAACGGCTGTTTAACCAGATCCAAACGCACCCCTTGGTGTAAATCTGCCCAACCAAACGTACCCCTATCCGTGTTTCTGCTATACCAAACAGACCCTAACCGGTTTCCTGTTAACCCAAACGCACCCTTTCGGTGTTGGGCAGCCAACCAAACGCACCCCTTGTGCGATTCTGCCAAACCAAACACCCCTACTCGGTGTTATCCCGTAAACCAAAACAGCCCCCTTGTGGGCTGAGTTAATACCAACGCAACCCGATTCTGTGGAAACCAGCCAAACCACCCTAGAGGGCTTGTGCAGCCAACGCGCCCATAAGGTGCGGTTGCCACCCAAACCAAACAACCCTAATTCGGTCCTAAATCCAAACGCACCTAAATCTTGGTATTTCATCAAAACAAACCCACCCCCATAATTGTTATAATCCCACACGAACACCCCCTTGGCTGTAACCTCAACCCGACGCACACCCCCTTGGCTGTTTTCGACAGCCAATCCAAACCAACTCCCCCGGCTGTCCCGGCTGTCCCCGCAGCCATCCCGACCCAAATGCACCCTCGTGGTGTTATAAACCCAAACCCCCCGTCCGTACCCGGCTGTGAACCCCCACCCCGACACCCTTGTGGTGGTGTTATACCACCGAAACAAACCACCCCTAGCTGCTAAACCCAACCCGAGCGCATCCTTGTTGGGTGGCTGCCACCCAAACCCACCTTAGGGTGGTGGCTGACCCGAACCCAACGCACCCTCGTGGTGGTGGTATTAAAACCACACGCACCCTTGTGCTTATAAGAAACCACACACACCCTCATGGTGGCTGTGGTTGTGGCGGGGGTGGTGGGATGGTGGTGACAGTGATATCGCAAAGATGATGATGATGATGGGGGTGATGGAGTGGCGGTGGTGTGGCAGCGGCGGTCTAGTGGTGGTGGTGACGGCGCGTGACCGAGAGTGGGTGTGTGGATCGAATAGATCGGGAGGTGAGGAAACTTTTTGGAGCTCACCGAAAAACTCCGCCGGAAAAGTCGCCGGAGATGGTGGTGGGGCGGTGGCCGAATAAAAGGGGAGAGAGAGAAGGAGTTATAAAAGAGTGTGTGTGTAAATTTGTGTTCAAATGAAAAAAATCTATAAAAATTAATATATATAATAAAAGTTATAATTTGAAGTGACAAGGGTATGTTACTTGGGGGACCAAAGGTGTAACTTGTGGAGAAACTTTTATAAAATGTTAGTTCGGGACTCGTTGATGACTTAAAAACGGAAAAATGTTTAAACTCTCAGAACTTGCGTCATTGTTTTCCAGAATCATTTTTCTGATAAAAATAAGTATTTACTTGATAATGTTTACATAAATATTTTTATAACATTTAATAAAATATCTGTTGATCATTTTGGTGAACCTTGTGAGGGGGGGGGTTCGCCTGTCCGAATAAATTGATTTCACTCGAGTATTCGCGTTATCCGCAACGCTTTAATAAAATGATGACTAATTTATTTTAATATATCTTATTAAATAAATACTGATAATTAAACACATTTTAATTGTTTTTGTGTGTTCGCGTTGTATATTGTCGAAAAAAAATGTTTTGCGGTGCTGTTTTTAGCCTTTTCGGCTCGTTCCAGTCTCGGGCAAAACTGAAAGTGTCAGGAAGGTTCTTTTATATCAAATTGCTTTTAGAGTAACGAATAATGAAAATGTTATTTAGCGGCTCTTTATTGATAAATCAACTAGTAATAACTTTATATCCTCCTTAAAAATTCCGAAAATTCTCGGATGTTACAGTACCTACCCCTTAAAGAAATCTCGTCCCAGATTAATATGTGTTTTTATTTTAAAATCGATCGTGTGACCAAGGAAAGACTTAAGGTTAGACTATACTCGTCCCTAAAACAAGACGTTGATAACGTTATTCAGCAAATTAGGTGTTTCTATAACTTCTCATCAAGCCAAAAATTATGGCTATGTTTTGTCCCAGTAATATTTAATCCAATCATATGGACCTAAATATATCATTACAGATCTTATGACTGGTATAACCGCGTTATAGGAAGAGTCTCATTATAGTGAAAACCTCAAGAAGAAGGTGTATTCGCGTGAGTATGTTTGTATAAGTTTCTATATGTCCGAGGACGGAGTCTCGTTTCTACTATCTGTAATGTTCGATTATCCACATCAACGTGGCTTATGGATGTAAGTACCCAACTTACTTGGCAGTACTTAATTAGTATCATGACTTAAATTGGTGTACTGTTTGTCTGCAATGAGTAATTCAACTGAATACTATATCGACATATGCTTATCTTGTTTGGGTCTCATCACTTAGTTGATAAAGTTTGTACAATCTGGGACCACTCCAGGACCCAACAACAGCAACCATAACAAATAGTGATGGGATGCAGAGGGTGAGGACCCTCCGAGAAACAATATCCCCAGAATAAAGTTCAATAAATGAGAGGAGCTCGCGGAAGAGCTTATGCGATAGACGGCGGATTTTGGTACTCAGTCGCTAGTTTGAGGACGAATCAACTCCATTAACTCAAGTATGTAACAAGTCTGTCAGTTCCACGAACAGTTTATGATCGCAAGGATTTGCAATCACAAAAGTAACAACTTAAGAATGAGATAAGGTAATTCCAAGTGAGGCCTTAATATTCTGTCGAGTAGCAAGACACGATTGTGTCTCTAGACCCCTTTTCAACAGATTCTGGTGATTACGACTTCAGGATCAATCCCGTGTCATATCGGAATACCATAAGCCCACTAAATTTATAATTTCTATTTACATAAAGAAGCGTCCAAAATTTATATTAAGTAAAGAAAGATAAACTTATGGTTCGTTGATTAATAATTTATTTATTTAACTGTAAGAGGCGTCCAATCTTTCAAATAAATACATAAAAATCATCCTACTTAAATAATTCCTGGTGCAATACGCGTACTCTCATAACCTCAAGGTGGGTTGACATGACGATGCATGTGCTCTAATGAGTATGGGACGAGTGATTTAAAACTCGTCTTTGGAAGCTGGGAGTAAAAACTGCCAGGCGAGATCAACATAGAGTTCAAGATAACTAATGAGTACTCGGTTAGAGTAAACAAGGTAAAAGTCTCTATGAATGAGTCAACATAGCGATTACCATATCAATCCTCCTATTACAAGTCCCGCCTATACAAGACTTGTAACATTTAGATTCATACATAATCCCATGGAAACAGAATTATAACGGCCTTCGTGTAATACGATATTATATAAAGTTATGAAGAAAATAATATTCTTAGAGACCATTGTTTAACTTACAATGTCTGATAACGAAGTGAGACCATTGCGCAACTCACAATGTCTAAGAAGTAAGATGAGACCATTGTATAACTCACAATGTCTGAGGTATAATTGAGACCATTGTTTAACTCACAATGTCTGAGGTATAATTGAGACCATTGTGCAACTCACAATGTCTTAAGAAATGCTCTGGTATTTATATATATAACTCTTATATAAATAAACGAGCGATATACGCAAAAGATGTAAGCAATATATTACATATTGTATATCACTGTAAGGCCTTATGCGGTAGGTGACCCGTTTATGTTTCAGCAATCATGCTCTTAATTAACTGATAAAGATTGGAATAGTGGACTACCAGTATATGCAACACCGTCAAATAATAAGTGGGTAAAGTCCCGTTAGGCTAGGGTTTTAACAGGATCTCTGTAACACCCCCAAAAATATGTCAACGCAGCGGAATACCACTTGGGGTGCTACTTCATAATACACAGCGCTAGATACAAGAGAACGACCTCTAAGTGTCGTTTGAAAAGTAATCTCGTTGATTTAATCAAAATCTGAATTTGATATAACAAATGTCCCATAATTGCATCACAATGAAAAGCTTGAATGTATAGACTCCAATGCACTTCAAGAAATCCGAGCATATAATTTACCTGAGAAAAACATGCTTAAAAGGGTCAACATAAAGTTGGTGAGTTCATAGATTAGTTTAAATATGAATGTAATCCACTGTATCATCACAGTACCATGTAAAAATCCCAAAGATTTTATAAAGAATGCATGGTTAATTTAATGTCACCCAAAAGTACCAATCTTATCCCAAAGATTTTTATAAAGAATGCATGACAAATTTAATGTCACCAAAAATGTATTCCTGGCACCTCGTGCCTATCGATTTCCCGAAAATAATATATACAAGGTAGGACCGCAAGAATTTTCCTGTAATACTACAACAAATGCAGACATCACAAAACCAGATTACATTTACACTAAGCTCATGACACTGAAGCTCGACAGTCTTGTTCGCATAATATTGCTACTCAGCCCGCAATGATGTTTTAACCCGAAACATCCCTAAAATTCGACATGCTATAACGTTCGTTCTCGGTGATAGCTAGTCACCCGAACGGGGAGGTCGTTTCCCGAATAGATCTATTAAATAACATTCGCGCTCACATAATGTAATTCCCAACTACATCTATGCAATTGACAGTTCATGATAATGGGCTTAACTGGGTTATCGCTACTTAGGCAAACATGTAATCAATACTTGCGTCCAATTTGTAAAACAAAGCATGTTTCCACCCCATAATTATAAATCATTGAAATCGTAAAAATGTGGGGCTATGAACTCACAATATCATTTAAAAACAATCACATTGTTATAAGATAATCCAGTAAGTAAAGAGTTTGTAGACAAGCATGTATTCCCCCTCGCGGGTTTATAAACATTCAAAAGATTGAAAAGCGAGGTTATGAACTCACATTGATGATGAAGAACGATTGGCAGATAGGCATCTAACATGCACAATACGAACGGAAGACGAAGCGGCTCGATCGAGGAGTTGCAACTAATCTTAATGGCTAAGACTCACTAGCCTAGGATAATGAAATTGGGTTTCCGATGAATAGTCACATCAACGCGACCCGTTGATAAAAGATTTATATTTAAAGTTGTAATGGTTTGGTGGTTGGTTAAATAAATAAATTGAAAATATACGCAAAGTGTGTAATATGATTCTTTATATATTTCTTATGAAAAATAACCCTTATATAATTCCTACCGTGAATTATATAACAAAGACAATTAATCCAAAGATTAATGAAAAGTATAATATACCTTGCAGGTATTATATAATAAGTGTGAATAATTAATTAAATCAATTAGTTTGATATCAATTTAATTAATAAGAAGACTTTGTATAAAGGTTGACACATGTCTTAACGTTATGAATTAAACAATCGATGCTTGTAACAGTTTATAATCATTATAAAATATAAATAATATTTTATAAAATATATTTCGTTTCTTCGACGGGTCACGTCTAAAACAGATCGTCTCATTGTAAAAGTATAGTTTTCGTTCGTTGTCAGGTTATGGCGTAGTTATATTTTAATATATCTTTAAAATATGACATAGTCCTTTTATCGGTTTCTAAAATGATAGCAGTTTTAGTGAACCATTAATAAATATAGAAATTTATATAAAATTTCTTCATGACTTTCCCGTTTATATAACGTTTTCCATTTTTGCAAAACCCGATGTTTTCCCTAAATCAATATATATGATGAAATTATTCGCTTTCTAATATTTCCAATGTCTGCGTGTTCCAGATATAATATATATATGTTATTATATCTAATCTAAACAAAATAATATAATTTACATTTATTTAACCATTATAAACCACCAATTTATATATCCGGTTTTTAAATATTTAATAAACCTTGTAATAATCTTTATAAATCAATTTCATTAACCAAACGAACCCTTATAGAACTGCTCACCCAAACGCGTCCTGTATGGCATTTTCTGCCAAAACCAAACACCCCTATTGCTGCCACTATACCAAACGCAACCTATTTTGTGTCCGCTGTCCCAAACAGCCCATTCGGTCTGTTAAACCCACAACCAAACACACCCTAATTTGACACTAATAACAAAACGCACCTTAGTTGTTCTTAATCCAAACCAAACACCCCCGTTTGGCTGCCAACCCCAAAAACAAACACCCCTAACTGCTATAACCCCAACGAACGCACCCTATAGCGGCGGCAGCCCACCATACTCACCCCGTGGTGGCGGCTGCCCCCCTTTTTTAGCCGGCCACAACAGACCAGCCGCACCCTTGTGGTGCGGTGGCTGTCACCGAAACGAACCCACCCCCCCTTGGCGGTTATAATCCCATACGAACACCCCCCCTTTTTTTGCTATCGTAGAACCACCGAAACAAACACCCTTGCGGTTATAACCTTACACCGAGCCCACCCCTTTTGTTCATAACCAACCCAACACATACCAACGACACCCTCTCCCCCCGGCTGTCCCACAGCCTATCCCGACCCAAACGCACCCTCTTTGGTGCTTATAAAACCAAACGGACCCGTGACGATGGTGGCGTTGGTGTTGGCAGCGGTGGGATGACATGGTGGTGGTGTGACCGTGGTGGGGTTATGATAATGATGATGATGATGATGATGGTTTCGGTGGGGAGGCAGTAGGTGTGACGGGGTGGAGGTGGTGGAGGCATGGCAGCGGGCTGTGGTGGCGAGTGGTGGCGCGTGAGTTGGTGGGTCGGATAGATCCGGAGATGAGGATCATTCTTGGAGTTGGCCGGAAAAACTCACCGGAAAATTATTCCGGTGGCCGGCGAGCGGCGGCGATGGTGGGTGAGGGGTGGCCGGCGGTGGCCGGGTAAAATGAGGAAGAGAGAGTGTGAGGGTGTGTGTTTTATATAAAATGGAATGAAATGAATAAATGTTATAAGTTTATATTTCTAAATCTTGCGAGGGCATTGTCCGTCCCTTAAGACTGTTTTTCGGTCTCGGATCAAAACTAAAAAGTTGTCATGAATGTCCGTTTCACATCAAATTGCTTAGAGTCCGAAATAATGGAAAACATGCTTTAAGATGTGCGTATCTTATAATCTAAGCCACCCTTAAAAAGTCCACGATTGAAATCGTCATTCAAAAATTCGAAAATTCTAGAAATGTTAGAGTACCTACCCCTTAAAGAAATCTCGTCCCGAGATTAAATCTGTGTTATCCGCTTAGTGTGACTAGGAACAAGACTTAAGATTTACTAAGCCATTTGAACATGACGCTGATAACTTTATTCAGCAAAATTCGGTGTTTCTACACTTCTCAATCTACCAAAAATTTTGGCTAGGTTTGTCCAGGATATTTAATCCATTAATATGGGTATCTCAAAATATTTCATTACAGATCTTATGACTGATCTAACCGTGTTATAGGGAAAGTCTCCTTATAGTGAAAACCACAAGAAAAAGGTGTAGTCGCGTGAGTATGTTTGTATAAGTTTCTAAATGTCCGAGGACGGAGTCTCGTTTCTACTATTTGTAAGGTTCGATAATTCACATCAACATGGCTTATGGATTTAAGATACTAACAACATACTTGGCAGTGAATAATTAGTATCATGACTTAAATGGTGTACCTATTTGTCTGCGATGATTAATTCAACTGAATAACTATAATCGACATAAAGCTTATCTTGTTAAGGTGGGTTTCATCAACTTAGTTGATAAACTTTGTACAATCTGGGACCACTCCAACCCAACATCAGGCAACCATAACGACAATAACTATGACAAATGGTGATGGGATGTAGAGGGTGAGGACCCTCCGAGAAACAATATCCCCAGAATAAAGTTCAATAAATGAGAGGAGCTCGCGGAAGAGCTTCTGCGATAGACGGCGGATTATGGTACCCAGTCGTTAGTTCGACGAATCAGCTCCATTAGCTCAAGTGTGTAACAAGTATGTTAGTTCCACGAACAGTTCGTGATCGCGAGGATTAGCAAAGGCAAGAGTAATAAACTCAGAATGTAATAAGGTAAGTCCCAAGAGAAGCCTTAAGATCTGATCGAGTGTAGAAACAACGATTGTGTTTCTAGACCCTTTTCAACAGATTCTGGCGATTTTCGAATTTAGGTTCATACTCGTGTCATATCGGATACCATTAAGCCCACTAATTTATAATTCATTATTTGCATAAAGAAGCGTCCTAATTCATGTAAATAATCAATTGATAAACTTATGGTTCGGTGATTTATAATTTATTTATTTAACTGAAGAGAGGCTCCCAATCCTTCAAATAAACATATTATAAATCATTACCTACTTAATAATTCCCGATGCAATACGCGTACCCACATAACTTTCAAGGTGATGGATGACATTACGATGCATTCCTCTAATGAGTATGGGACGAGTGTTCAAACTCGTCTTCGAAGACAGGCAGTAAACTACCCAAAAATATCGACCTAGATGTTCAGATAGGTAATGAGTACCTTGGTATAGAGTATCACCAGGTAAAGTCTCATGACCAGTCCACATAGCAATGATCAGATAAATCTACCATTACCAAGTCCCGCCCATGAAAAAACAAAGACTTGTAATACTTAGATTTATACATAATCCCATGTAAACAGAACTGTAACGGCTTTGTTAACATAGCAATTATTATATCAATCCTCAATTACAGTCCCGCCCATACAAGACTTTAAATCTTAGATATCAATACATAAATTCCATGTAACAAAAATTTATAACGGTCTTTCGTGTGATACAATATAGTATACAAGCTATGAAGAAAAATAATGTCCTTAGAGACCATGTTTAACTTACAAATGTCTGAGAACGAAATGAACTAATGTGGCAACTCACAATGTCTACGAATAAAATGAGACCATTTATAAACACACAATGTCTGATAGTATAATTGAGACCATGTTTACCTTACAATATCTGAAGGTACATATTGAGACATTGTTTAACTTCACAAAGTCTGAGGTATAAATTGAGACATTGATACAACATCACAAATCTTAATGTAATGCTCTGATATTTAATAAATAACGTCATAATAAATAAACGTGCGGATAAACGCAAAAGAATGTAAGCATATATATTACATATATTTATGTCACGTAAGTACTTAATGCAGCAAGATGAACGTAATGTAAGAACACAAAAGCAAGTAGCGTGTAATGCACTTTGAAAATGTTTGATGTGATGCAATGATTGTGAAAAGCCTATAGACTAGGAAAAATATGCAACTAGTTCTCTAATAGTCCAGTGCTCTGATACTAATTCTGTATCACCCCCGAAATATGACAACGCAGCGAATACCACTAGGGGTGCTACTGTCTAATACACACAGGCGCTAGAACAAGAGAACTACATCTAAAAATGAGTCGTTGTAAAACAATCTCGTTGAATTTTTCTGAAATCAAAATAATGTTGTCCCCTAATTGCACTAATATGCACAATACGAACGGAGACGAACGGCACGAGCGAGAAAGTTGCAACTAATCTTAACTGGCTAAAATCCAATCAGCCTAGATAACATATATTTTGGGATTTCTCGATGAATGGTTACATCAATGTTACATGTTGATGAAGATTTAGATTGAACGTTGTAATGGTTTGGTGGTTGGTTAAATAAATAAATTGAAAATAAACCTAAAGCGTGTAGTATACTCCGTATATATTTCATGTGAAAAATAAACCCTTATATAACTCATAAAGACAAACAATCCAAATATTAATGACAAGTATAATATACCTTGAAGGTATTATATAATAAGTGTGAATAATTAATTAAACCAATTAGTTTGACTCGTTTTCTGAAATCACCACTTAATTAAATAAATAAAAAGTTCCTGTATAAACGTAATCGTACGTTTTAAGATTACCAATTAAGTTAAACAGTGTTTGTAAAGCCTTTTACAATCAATTATTAGGTTACCTTCTAGCTGATAATTATAAAATATAAAATAATATTTTATAACTTATATTTCGTTTCCTCGACGAATCACGTCTAAAATAATCATCTCATTGTTAACAGATAGTTTATGGTTCGATGGTCGGGTATTATCGTATAATCCAAATTTATGTATCTTGAAAATATAATCTGGTCCCTTTTATTCCGTTTATAAAACAATATGAGTTTAGCAAGAACGTTACTAAAATTGAAATATATATATATATATATATATATATATATATATATATATATATATATTTCGTTATGACATTTTCGGTTATATAATGTTTTCCATATTCGTAAAACTCGACGTTATCCTTAAATCAGTATATATTGACATCATTTGTTTTTCAATATTTCAAATGCCCGCTCTTTCTAAATATAATATATATATTATTATATCTAGATTAAACAAGATAATAATGTTATATTTATTATAACCGTATTTTAAAACCACCAATATATATATACTATATATTTATCTACGTTTTAATTATTTGTTAAAA
Organism: Tanacetum coccineum; assembly: GCA_026074375.1. NCBI lineage: Eukaryota > Viridiplantae > Streptophyta > Magnoliopsida > Asterales > Asteraceae > Tanacetum > Tanacetum coccineum. Next base: position 50,372 of record BQNB010015339.1, on the reverse strand, counting down.
CCTCACGTTATTTCATTGTCGTCTCATGTGAATCAAACAGAACTCTTTCATTATTATACATGTGAATACGAAGATAATAACAAAGTTTTATTTAACCAATTACAACCACCATTTTATGTTGAAGCATTTATATTTATACAGACTTTAATGATATATATATATTTGTCGTTTCGCTAAACCAAACACACCTCTAAGTATATAAACTCAAACGAACCCTTGTTATTAGTCGCTAACCAAAAACGCAAGAAATGAACTAGAGAACCTTAACGGCTGTCCCCAACCAAACGCCCCCTAACGGCTGTCAACCCCGAAACCAAACACCCCCTTTTGCTATAAACCATACACACCCCTTTTTGGTGAAAACCCAGCCAACAAACACCCCTTAGGGCGGTGGCTGCCACCCACAGCAACCCCGTGTGGTGGCTGCCACCGTCAAAACAAACACCACCGGCTGTTAATAAACCCAACGCACCCTATCTGGTGGTTTGACCCGACACCCCCTTGGCTGTTATAACCCCACAACATACGTCAACACCCCCCTTTATTCCCTGTGTGCCAAATCGCAACCCTAACTCTATGACAACACAAACCCAATGCACCCTCTTTCGTGAATAACAAAACCAAACTAAAAACCACCACGAGCCGGCACCGCCATGGTGCGGCTGTGGCGGCAGCAGACCTGACCGAACCACCACCTTATTGTAGGTGGTCTGTGAGACTCGTATTATTCTGAAGGTAATACCTTATTCAGAATTATTGCTCGTTACGAAAATGATAGTTTTATATTAATTATACTATGCCAGACAGTAAAATATTGTCATTTTTCAACCGTCTCGATTTCATTTAGTCCATTTCTATTGATCAGGAACCACGTGTCCATCAAAATTACAACCGAATGATATTTTTATTTCATTTTCATGATTTTCCATTTACCGTGGAGTTCGTCATTTTGACTAAATTACGTTTATTTTACGCAAAAGTTGACGGGCTACAGAGAGCTTAATTAAAATTATGAAAACTTTAAGTAATTCAAGTTTATAATAACATTTGCCATATTTTCTTTTTTTTCTTCTTTTGGGGCCGGTCAACCTACGCCAAAACAATACATCTATAGTTTTTTTTACCAACACCTTATGAGTTTAGTTACATTTACATATATCCTTCACGCGCATTTTTTTCACACAATTCAAAACAAAAAAATTACACCCTGCTGTCTTCTCCTCTCAATCTCACGCCTACCCCCCGATCACAACAGCGAAGCAATACGACTCCCATTTTCTATAATTTCTTTCACAAATCAATAAACAAATTACACAACTTATCCAGCATCACCCTCATTCAATGGAATAAATCAATCATCACATGCAAGACTTTTAAATTTGAATGATTCTTGAAAGATTTTTGATGATAAAAGAAGCTTTAATGGGGTTAATCATAAGCTAGGAGGTGATTGAAAGTGTGAGGTTTGAACTTTCACAAAAAAAAAATATTTGTTGGGTGTTTTTGGGACTCCTAGCCGCGGCCAAAAACTCAAACCCATAGGGGTTTTGGGTTATATCTTGTTCTATTTTGCTTCTTAGATTGGAGTACACTTTTAGACCCCTTTCTTGATTTAATTTTTCTCATTGCATATATACATTGATTGTAGTTTATTTGAGTCTTAATTTTTGTAAATAAAATTGATATTTTTATGATGAACCTACTGAATTTTTGATGTCATATGATCATGGTAGTAGAATTAGTGGCTTTTGTAAGGCTTGGTGTTTGAATTATGAGCGAATAGTAAATGATTAGGCTTTAGAAAAACACATGAAATTAGTGCTGAATTAGGACAGGTCCATGCCCAAATTTTTTAAAATTCTACAGTTCCATGTCTCTTAAAAATAGATGCCCACTGATGTATAGATGTATGTGATGAGTTGGATGCTCAATGGAAGTGTGCCGTAATGAGTAAATGGCGCCGATTACAAAAATGGGTCAAAACCGGACATATGGTCAAAAACGTGTAAAAAGTCTTGGGTTAAAAGGTGAAAATGGGTAATTTTATAAATTCTCCCAGTAGGTTAAGTTAAAATAGAACTCCACTCTTTGAATCAACATTAAAGCTATTATGAATACATTAGAATTATAGAATTAAAAAACGGGCAAATGCCATTAACGTTTCAAAAAGTCCCAAATTGAAGTCGGTTACTAAATTTGATGTTTACCCGTTGATGGTAAAATTTAAAAGTGTGGCTGGACTTTTGGATAGGTACGAAGTATAGCTTTCAAGTGGTAAAGAACCTCCCACCCTGTACCTTGTACATTTGAGTTATGACTCGATCAAGCACAGGTAATTCTAGAATTTTGCGTTTTAAATCATAACTTTTGGGTGAAAAAGGGTTTAAAATGGAGTCGATAAGTTGGGTAATGATACATTAATCATGGGTTGAGACTTATTACCTTTGTAATACAGTAGGTAGGGGTCCAAGTGATGAAAGTTAGGTCAACATGCAAGACTTTTAAATTTTAAGGATTTTTGAAGATTTTTAAAGGTTTAAGAAGCTTTAATGGGGTTAATCATAAGCTAGTATGTATGAAAATAATATTTTATTTTATTTTCCTTTCACGTTGAGTTTCATTTTGACATAAACATAGAGTTGTAAACTCCAACATATTTATCATGATAATTACATATATATTTTCATTCATGAGTTGAGTATTTCATGATGGCGTCATAGTGACACACATGTTTTTCCTATTTAGGTCATTGAGTTGTGGTGCTGCGAGCTTCTTCTTGATTTTCTTTGATCATTTTCATCTCTTTGCTAACGGTGAGTACATAGCCCCCTTTTTCCATTGATACTTGTTTTAAATTGCGGGGTGAGATTACATGATTGGAACACAAGCATTGATTTTTATCAAACTGTATGCTACCTGAAATTATTATTGCCTAAGTCCCTTTCTGCTAGTTGTTTGCCCCGGAAATCATGAACTGTTAAATCACGTTAGTGAGCGCGAATGTTATGGGTGGATCCATCGGGACTGACTATCCCCGTCCGTCATGATTATGGTTTGTATAGCCTGTGACGCATTTACATTTGAAATACTTGAGGTAGTTGCAGAATACCTTACATTAGGGGCTCATGAGTTAAGGTTTCGGTGTCATGTACTTAGTGCAATAATACTTGATTTTTCCCCATGAAACTACTATATACTTGTGTTCCTGTTCCTATGATATTTATTTAAACCTATGTTATTCACTCAACTTTTGTTGACGTTTTCTCATGTTTAATCTCAGGTAATAATGCTTAACTTTGAAGGTTGGAAGCTCGATGGATATCAAGCGGATGGGCGTTCTTGTGTTGTTTTAAAAATGGTGCTTGTTGGTCAAGTCATGTGACTTAAAAACTTTGTCGTTGTCAGTCGTGTTTAAACTTATGTCATGTATGGTACTTTAAATTGTGGGCCCGCGTATAACTCTGATATTTTGTCAAGCACCGTAATGTATGACTTTTCATGTTTTGTTGTGACTTGTAATCCTAGAGTCTTGTATGATGACGTGGTACCCCCTTGACCCATGACCCGAATATATTCCGCATTTTGGGGGTCTCACACTTATATGATCTGTTATTATGTTCTATTTGAACCCTGCTATGCTACCTTTGATATTTGAACCTTTGCTATGATCCCTTTGAAATGAACTTTGATATGACTTTGCTTTGAACCCTTCAGTTTGAGACCCGAGCCACTATTTGTTTCCTAGCCATGAAGGTAACATGGCCGTGTCATTGATGCACCTTTGGCATGACTCATGTGTGGGTGAGTAATTTCTCACACCGTCCCCCATTTGACATTATATGCGTATTATGAAGATTATTATTTGTTTGAGCGGGCGTATGGATGCATCCTAGATTTGTTTTGTATTCGATGGATTATGACATTATGATATATGTATATTTGGTGACTGATGTTTGGGTGCATTCCACGTCTTTCACATTTTGGAGATCGCGACTCCATGGTTACTATGATATGATTTGTTTGGGCTTGGTAATTGGACTTGATTTGATTTTCTGATTCATCTTACCTTACACTATGAAATTAACTTCTGATTTGTCTTACCTTATATCGTATCCTTTGATTTTCCGTTATCTTTTGCGTTCGATTATATATATCTGTTCACTGGGCTTTGTAAGCTCAGCCGCACTTTTTTGGCTCGTTTACCAGGTCTCGGGAAAACTGAAAAAGTTGTCAGGAATGTCGTTTCACATCGAATTGCTTTAGGGTCCGAGCTATGAAAACGTGATTTAGATGGTTGTTTTTGTAAGCCAAGCCAGACCTAAAAGTCAAAGGGTAAAATAGTTATCTAAAAATCCGAAAATTCTCGGATGTTACAATCAAGTTGGATAAAGAATCATGAAACATAAAGGATAGATTTGGAATTAATTTTTTGTGACTACGGAGTTGATTTGGTATCACTTATTTGAGATTGAAGTGGCATTTTACGAAGGCGTTTTCTTATTTTATCTTGAAGTCGGGGTTGGGTGGATGCATGACCTTCAATGATAACTTGCTCAAGCTTAAGATTTAAGTTGAAGACTTGTGTTATCTAGTTACCAACAGTCAAGGTGGATGGTTAAAGACCTGGATAACTATCACTTAAAGGAGTTATATTGTATTACTCAGTGTCACACGCAAAAGATGATGTAGATAATCGCAAGAGGTGATGAAAGTCTCATACTTTAGAGGGTATTGAGTACTTAGAGATTTTCATGGAGCACAAATTCTCTACACCGTTCTTCCAACATTAGTGCAAGCTTAAGTTACAAGAACGGGGAATACTACTTCAATTCAAGTTTGGTATATCGGGTTTACTCCATCAGTAGTCACTTCAAATAGCCTACAAAGGGGTTGGTAAAGATAGTCAGAGAGAGTTTATGAGTAGAGATTTGATCAGCAGTTGATTCTTACAGGATAGATGTGAGCTAATTTATTCTTCTCACAAAATTTCAAGTATATGTGTGTACAATGTTTTGTTGATTTTAAGGTATCAAAACCAACAAGGGGGAAGGAGACATACATCTAAACACACAACGAGTATACGTAACGAACTTCATGCCTTTTTCTTAATTTAGGTCATTCTGGGAAGACAAATGTCATAACCGCAGAGAAAATCAGTATTTTAACTCGTGGCTTTTGGTGTATTATTCCATCTACATGGGGGGATGTAAGAAATAGTTTTTGATGATAAAAGAGGTACACAATGGTATGATGATTCCTCTAGATTGTCAGTATCCTACAGGAAGAAATGTGTTCATCCGGGACTTAGTTGACTTTGGTGTTATCATTTCGACTACTTGGAGGGTTTAATTGTATACATCCAGGACTTAGTTGACTTAGATGTTACAAGAAATATCGTCATTATCCTAAAGGAAGGAATGTGCAAGTCCGGGACTTAATTGACTTTGATGTTACGATTTCGAATTCATGAATGGGATAGAGTGTGTACTTCGGGTTTTTAGGCTTCATACAATGAGACTGGTTGCATCTCTTTAACCACATGGGGGAAGAGATATCTAGATACTTTTGGTATGCATTACTTAAGCTTCCAGTGGGAAAAAATGTGAGAAGAATTATTCAAGCGTGAGAAGATACATTGCTGATCTAGTTAATGTTTCTCCAAACAGTTAATCACTAAGCTTATTATCAAAGGAGCAATAATATTTGATATGGTTTGCTACTAATTCTGTTGTGCACTTAATTATTCTAAGTTTGAAAGAAAGCTTTGAAACTGCTCAAGAGAGGATTACTTGTTTAGGGGGAAGCTTTGAAAGCTTCTAAATAAAACATGTGTGGCATGAATTAGGGGGAAGCTAATTCAGAAGCTTCTCCTTAACCAGAAGTGTATGTGTAAAACCCCGTATTTAAGGTCACTAATAATTTTAAATCTCATATATAATTTTATAAATCTCAAGACTTTACTTTTATATTTTAGCCTGTTTTTAATAAAATCGTCCATTTTAAATAGTCGTAAATGTATTATTTGAATTTTACCCGTTATCGATTAAGAAATCCACGAACGTCATATTTTGCCTCAAGAGCCGTTTTAAATTTATTTTGTCAATAAAATCTATTTTTATTTATGTTCGGTCGAACCGAGTTTAAGAATCGTGTTTATATAAAATTTATCGAGTCGGGCAAGTTTTAGGGCCGGAAATCAAAAGATGTAAAATATTTAACAAAACTGGGCTGAAGCCCTCTCTTTTTCCCTCTTGTATTCAATAGCCCATACAACCAAACACACTTATAAATATATTTTTTTATTATAATCCAACAATATAGTCCATATCCACTAATAGAGAAAATTAACCTATTGTTTTTCTTTCTTTTCTATATAACCGAACCAAACAAACACCCCTTATTATTTTTGGCTACTACAAAATTAAAAACCAAACACTCCCTTATATGCTTCCTTGTTTTAAATACCCAAAAAACACAGTATTATATTTTACCAAAATTATCTTGTCTCTCCCTCTCCTTCTTTCTGTTCTTCGACGCCAGCCAAAAAAAACCCAACACCACCATCATCAAATCTTTATCCAATCACTCCCTTTTATCCTAAATCACCTATAAATTAAACCCAAATCATCCTACACCAATAAAACAACCATGCAAGTGATTTGGAGATTTATGGATTTTTAAAAAAATCAAGTTTTATGATTTTTGATTTAATATAAGATTGGGGTTAGTGCAAGAGTTAAACAAGAAAGATTTGTGCACGATTTGGTTTGGTAAATTTGAGTTTCAAGGTTGTTGTGGTGTCTTTTTGGATCGGCCAAACACAAAACCCCTCAAGGGTTTAGTGTTTTTTATTTCCTCTAGTTTCTATAGCATTGTAAGCACTTTTGTTTTTATTTTACTTTGATCTCTTATGTATATATGCATGCATGATGATTTTTATAATTTAGGATCCATGAATAAGTTATGAAAAGACGAGTTTTGGCTTATGAATGTTTGATAATGATCTAATAGATTTAGTATGAATTATAGGTTAGTTTGAGAGTGTTGAATGTAAAATATATGCGAAAATCGAAGATTTGTGAGGGTTTCTAAACCCTCCTTTAGACCAGAAAATTTAGGCTTGATTTGTTAAGATGAGTATTGTTGTAATCTGAGTTTTAAGTGATTAGAGTGGTGGTGGTCGTTATTATGAACGTGTGGTAAAAATTTGAGCTTCCAACTCTTAAAAACGAAAAAGATATGGCGATTTGAAGTTGGGAAATTGTTTCGGCAAAATCCTGCACACGTTGTTTTTGTGCAGAATTTTAGTCCATTTTGCGAGTAGTAGAACTTGGTCATGCCAATAGCTTTTCTAGATTTGCAGGACCTATGATTAAGTGCTTCGAGTCTACTTTCCTACGAACTAGGCCTCGTCAATTTTTAGTATGTAAAAGTGAGTCAAACCCTTTGTACAAGATTAAGTATCAAAACTGTGTTTGCTGTCCATAAATTCGATTGTAAAGATGTTGTGTGCAGGCGGGTCAAAACTTATTATTTTTGAACAAAATTTAAACTGGATGATATGTGTGACCTACTGGATTTTTTCAGATTTTTATAAAATGTTTTGAGGGGTCTGCTGTAGCCAAACTTTTGCAAAGTCCAGCAGACCCTGTTTTAGAACAAGTGACATTGATGTGTCTTTCATAATAAGATTACTTAGGCCATGATTTATGGGTGGACTGTGGTAGTTAAATAAAATATAAGGGTAACTTAATATGGAGGGAGATCGACTAGTTCGGCCATTTAACAATACTTTAAGTGAGCCGATCATCTAGCTAAAACGTTACAATTTTCAGAAAAAGTGTAAACTAATAGAAATAACAAGTGGAGTTGTCATGAATTCCTAAGTATAAATTTTTATGAGCGTGCTATATATATACATGATATAAATACAATAAGTTGCATATTTTATATCATTCGAATATTAATAAAATATTATTATTAATAGGTCGCGGTTGATTGTTGACACTCGTCTTTCTCGTTTGGATTTCTTAATCACTACTCTTATCCACGGTGAGTCCATAGCCTCGAATTTAATTCTTTTTATATTTTAAAAACCCGCGAGGGAGATACATGCTTGTTTTAGAAAATTAAGCACAAGTGATTTTATTATGTGAACGTTGCTATGAGTGTATTGTTGTGGCCCTTCCTTCATGAACCGTCAACCATCGCTAACCGGTGAACGCTGATGCAATAATAATAGATCTATTTTGGCCTAACGACCTGTCTGGCGTATGTTCCTTCCGAGGGAATACGGAGACATATTGTATTTAGTATTGGGAGTGTGTAGCACTATTACTTCGGGTTGGGCACATAGTTAAGGTTCGGTTCGTGGCTCTAGCTTCGTTATGATTGTTCTATGAACTAAATATTTTGCTATGCTTGTGTTATAAATGATTGTTTATAAACTCTATGGATTCACTCAACATTTTTGTTAACAATTTAGCATGTTTATCTCAGGTATATGCTTGCTAGCTTGGATGGGATGGAGCGTGGATATCGAAGGACGTGGACTTGGTGAACTTTATACATACGATAAAATGTTTTTAAAGAAACTTAGTCATGTTGTGGCTCATTTAGAACCGAGTTTTCATAAAATTTATTAGGACCTTGTAACTCTGATCTTTTTAATAAAAATTGAATGTAAACTTTGTTAGTAAACATTTCTTTTAAAGTCGTTTACCGTGACTCGTGAGCTTGTATTATGAAGTAGCACCCCAATGTTGTATTTCGATGCGTTGAAAATTTGGAGTTGTTATAGATTGGTATTAGAGCATGAGTCATAGCGAACTAGGTTGTTTTTCAAAACCTAGACTATGACTGTTTTCAAAAAAAAATCACGAGTCGTTCACCGATGTTCGATATCCGTACACGTAATCCTTATCGATCCTTTATGTGCTTTATGCTAGGCCTTTGATTGTATACTTTATACCAAGCGTGTGGTATAAATAGTAATTATATATATACGATATTCGTTCTACGACGAACCGCTATGCATATATATGCCTTTCGATCATCGCTATGCGTGTACATTCGAGTTGTACTATTGACATTATGTAATGGTGTCGCCATTATGATATGACATGATTAATTTCGTATATGTGTAATATATAATATATAAAACACACACATTACATATATATAGATTCGTGGCTGATTTTTCTGCATTCTATTTTAAATTGACACACACTACATCATTTTCCCTACCTTTTTGAGTTATCAAATTTTGTATATAATACCCTTGTGTTAAATTTTAATGCTTAGAATCCATGGATGATGATGCATGTGGTGATTTTGAGGTTAGATTGTTGATTGGAGATGTTAGTGGACAGAGATAGGTTAGCTAGGTGTATTTTGAAGCTTGTGAGGTGCGAAAAATAGCGTTTGCTTGAGTTTCTAAGTGTCACTTTTACTGCAGAAAGTTTGTGTGTAAAGTTTGGTTGAGTCAAAAATTTTAAATCCGATTTTAGGATTGAGAATATGATAGAGGTCGTCCCTAGCTTCGAAACGGTAGGTCGCATGTCTCATAACTTCTAAAAACGAACGTTTGACGACCATTTGAAATTTTGGAAAATCATAAAAGTTCCAATCAGCTCTTGCTGAATTTTTAGCTTACTGCAGAAACGAAAAAGAGTATTTTTGTTATTTTCTGTCGAGATTCGGGTCTCGGCTAAAACTAAAAAGTTATCCGAAACGTCGTTTTCCATTAAAAATGCTTTAGAGTTCGAGTTATGAAAATGTCATCTAGCGGGTCGTTTTGGACGGGTCAGATTTAGAAAATATGTTACAAGAGTCAATATCGGCAAAATTCTTTTAATGGTCAATTAGTGTTTTACCAAATGATTAGGCGTAAACTACATTAACTGAAACGGAAATTTCAACTAATGAGCTAGTTTCATACTTTCATTCGTGTCTAAATGTCTTAATCTTGATAATGGGTCAAAATGAGTAATTTTGATAAAAGAATATAAAGTTAGTCGATTAGACTTAGAACAGGTATAACGAGAACTAATAAATTAGATGTACACTTCCGTAGTAAGTCTAAGTCAAGATCCTTTAAATGGTATAAGTTATAGTGAGTTGGAGTTTGGGTGGCGTTTGGAATGGGTGGGATCGATTGTGGTAAATCCGGATAAGAATTATGGGAAAAACTAAAGGATTGGATCGCTAAATTGAGTGTTATAAACTGAGTTTTGAACCAAGGAATGTGTTAGATACCGTCCCGTAAAAGCTCTTTCGATATAAGAATCGGATTCTAACTCCTAAAAACTAATAAGTTATGCCTATTAGAAGTTTGGAAAATGGAATCGCCAAATCATGCACTAAGCATTTTTGTGCAGAATTTTGGGTCGACTTGTACGCTTAGTAACTTGGTCATTCTAAAAGCTTTTCTGATTTATTATCCTAAAACTTAAACTCGGAGAGTCCTACTTCTATCTAACGAAATCGGCCTCGCGCATTTACAAGAAATAAAAGTTAGTAAATTGAATTTACAATAATGGGTTGTCAAACAGTGAATATGCCCAGAATTTCGATGCAAATGTGTGGAGAGCTCAAAATTGTATGAATATTGGTGATTATTCAAGAATTTACTGTAAGGGTCTAGTGGGCCTGCTCATGCCTAACTTATGGCAGGTTCCAGCAGACGCCCGTTTGAACATGTTGCATTAATGAATTTTGTAAAATGGTTAGAGCACAAAAGAATTTTTAGGAAAAAATACTTGGGAACTAGTCAATAACATATAGAAAATCTAGAAAGTGGAAGATGGGCAACCGTTGTTGGATATTTGGTATTTATTTAAGGCCATCACCAATAACTAGTAAAACCGTGAAATTTCGGAAGAATTAATTTTAAGATTAAAGGGTGTCTTGTTCAAGATTCTTCGACATAAGATTTCTTACATGCCGCATATGTATTATTATCTATTGTTGCATATAATCATATCTTGGAAATTTTAGTCCCTAATACGCGACACCATTATAGGTCGTGATCGAGCACGTTGGATAGACGCCTCACTGCTTTAAAGAGGAGATCTTCACTACTACCGGGACCTCAGTAGTCTTGTCGTTGAGTTCAGTTATGATCCTGTCAGATGATAGGGAACCATATTGTATAATAACTAAACTGTTTAGTGCCAGTTAGTAAAGTTATGCTGCCAGGTGTATTTTTGTCCTCTACATAAACACCACAACCATTTTCATTTCTTGTTTTGGAAGAAAACCAATGTTTGTGGTGGAAGGAACTTGTAACGCGAAACAATGGAGATTACATTCTGGATAGTTGGATGTATGAATGGGTAGCGTATGTACTACCTCCTAGGTTTCATTATGAGATCATGATCGTTTATAACTTCACAACGTTGTGATGGTGCTTACGTTGTTCACTTCAAGATATATATGTAAGGTTGATTTACCTCGAGACCCTGTCGTATCTTAAAGTATCATGACTCCTATGTATGGACAATTCTAGTCAGCGAATATATCGCTCGTTTACCTCAATCGAATTGCATTGATTCATGACTTACTACTTCTGTACTGCTATGAACCTTGATGACCCCAAACACCTTAAGATGTCCTTTATGAACAAATTTATTTCCAAAAAATAAAACAATAATTTAATGAATATTTTTATCAAATAAACACAAAAATGCGTCGATTTTCATAAGACAAAACCAAAATAAGATTCCAAAGAAAAAAAAATGGAATGAACAAATAGTATTGAAGACGTGTTTCTCGAAAATAACATAAAAAATAAAATAAATAAATAAAATAAATATTTCTTACCTATTTCTATATGGTCAAATGATTTACTTATTTAGAATGATAGTCAAAAAACTTTCATCATCATAAATGGTGTGTAATAAATCAAAAAGTTTCTTTTGACGATGATGGATGTATCGTCGCTTGGATCCTCAATTAATGCATAGCCTAGCTAACTATGCATAATTTAAGGACAGCCACGCTTAATGTCAGTATTAATCGTCGCCTTAAACTAGGTTTTGATAAAAATTTGGGTGGTAACACTTCTAAATAGTGGATCCTTATGCAATAATCCTATGTGATCGATTTCGTAAGAATAAGTCCGAATTTTCTTGCGTTCCTTGAAATCTTTTCTTTCGGATGGTGTTGACTTAGAAAGTCACCTTGACCGAATAATTCCGGAAAATATTTCCGGAAAATATTTCCGTGTGTCACGTGTAACCTATGAAATACAATCTAAATCCAATGTTTGATGAAATACAAAGAACCCTGGAATACCAGACAGCTGAGAAGAAAATTTTAACGAGATCAGAAGACTGCCAAAGTGGATGAAAGCCGAGTTCTAGTAACTCCGAGGCTAATAAAAAAAAGACTTCCCCTACATCAAATGCGTATTACTGTGCTTTCTATTGTTACAACGATCGATAATTATAAAGGAAATCATCCTGCGACAAAACGAAAATCACTCCGGTTTTACCAATCGATAACCGTAAAAAAGACTACTCCCACATCAAATGTATCTTACATCATCTTTCTTTTGTTTTTCCGATATATCGAACAACGTTCGTAGAGGAAAGTGTCTTCTACCGTCAAACGTGATCATCCATGTTGAATAAAACTATAATCTAAATAAACACTTCTACCCCCGAAACTAATGTTCGGTCAACTTAGCTTAATCTATGATCCAACAACAAAGCTCGAGATGTGAATCGAGGTGTTTGATTTGTTCCTGTTCTGCTGTGAACTCGAATACCATAAGAGTGATGACCTCGGATACCAACGTAGATCAAACAAGATGGCCCAAGGAGAGCCTCGAACTAGAGCCAAGCAGAATGGTCGGATCCTAACCGAATCATAGTGATGTCGCCCTTATCTTTTTTCCGTAGGGGAATAAAACAGTACGCGATGACAGTTGGAGTTTGCCGACTTTCGTGTAGGTAGATAAAAGACATCCCTTTTGGCCATCTCTCCGTTATATTCAGTTGGATTAATCCTTGGCATGACTCGTTCTCCCCTTTGATCGTCGATGGTCAACGGTGGATAGCCATAGTTGAAAATTATGTGCAAAACTTATGCTTGTTATGTGTTTATGTGATATGTGGGATCGCAAGGTTACGCCAAACCCTTGCCACTCGATGAAAAAGACGAACATTTTTAAGCCCCCCGTTGAAGATAACAGGATAAAGGGTCCTCGACGCTCGTTGAAAAGAAATTAGACGAGTCAGGTAGGAGCGGTCCGCGGATTTGTGTGCGAGCTTGAAAAATCCTGCGTTTGCAGCCAATGCTGTGACGATCGAGCCTGAGGCAAACCTGGAAGAATGCTCGAAAGTATTGGATAATATAAGCAAACTTGAACATTAATAGAGTATAGTAGCCATGGCAATAAATCCCAGTGAGCACCCTGTAAAGTTAAGACAATCTCTTGTTAGGGATGTATCCATGCTAAAAAAAGCCCGTGAGCACCTGTAATGTTAACAAACTCTTTTTGAGAGTATGTATCCATGGCAATAAAGCCCGTGAGCACCCTGTAATGTTAAGAATCTCTTATTGGGTATGTATCCATGGCTATAACCCGTTAGTACCCTGTAATGTTTAGACAATCTTCTTTGGGTATATATCCATAGGCTATAAAGCTAGATAACCCTGAAGATTTAAAAATCTCTTTTGTGGGTATGGATTCCGCGTGTGAACACCCTTATATGATAAAAAATCTTTTGGTATATGCATCCATGTCTAAGCAGGCCACGTGAAAACACCCATAGAAACTTTAAAAACATTTCTTGGGCTGGTCTTAGCCGGAATTATATGTTGTTAACCATGCATAACTATTTAGCAACATGACGTAATGTGATTACATGTGCCCATAATGATAATTACCAACTATGTTTCGATTAATGTCGTAACGCTTTCGATGGAGTCAGGTACACTCCAAGCAATTTTTATAATGACGCGATCTCTTTTGACGAGACCCGTTGGACAATATGTGTTTTGATTTGATCGGTGAGATCTCCGTTGATTTTTGAAATGATCATCGCTTTGAAAAATTTTCAAGTACGCCTGATGTCGTGTGACCATAATGTGAAAATGTGTGAATCTGTTCGAGAATGATAATCTAATAGTAATGAACATTTGTCCGCTCCCGAGAATTGACGACTGGTTAAATTCTTCGTTTCCACTAGCTTTTTCTTCGAGTCATATATTTTATCCTTCCTTTTAAAGATTCCCATGACGTTTGATCCGTGCACTCATGCACGTTGCATATATTTGATGCTTTAACTTTTGTTCATTAAAATTTTGTTGGAAACCTCGACAAGGACATGTGTATATCCTCACCTCTTCACAAGTAAACCATACGACGACTAAGGCGAATTCAGCACCGGGATGGCGCTCCCATAAGGAGGGGAGGATGTAAAACCCCGTATTTAAGAGCACTACTATTTCTAATCTCGTATCTATTTTATAAATTTAAAGAATTCGTTTTCATTATTTTAGTCGATTTTTATTAAAATCGTCAAATTTTAAAACCCTCGCGAATCCTACAATTTAAATTTATCTGTTTTATCGATCGAGAAATCAACGAAAGTATTAACTAGCCACGAGAGCATATTTTATTTTATTTTATTCATTCTTCATCTTTTATTTATGATTAGCCGAGACCGAGTTAAAAATCATGTTTATTATTAGTTAACGAACTAGAATAAGTTTATTGGGACCAGGAAGCAAAGAGATACATAGAATACCAAACAAAAAGCCAACCAAGCCCACCCCAAAAGGAGGGGCCGTCCCAACTTAACAAAACACACCCTTATATTTTTTTAGGAAATTATGCTAGTTGATATCCTTCCCTATATATATGGACCTAACACCACTTAATCCCTTCATAAACACACACACAAATACATTCAACGTTAAAAAAAACCCATCTGACTCTCCGCTCTTCTTTTGTGTTCGACGGCAGAAACCCAAAAACCCTCACTCCATCTTCAAAACACTATCAAATCATCTTCATTTTTCTTTAAATCACTTCCACAATAAACCCTAATCACCCTTCATCTATAAAAACCACCATGCATGTGTTTTGAGAAGTCTTGATTTTGAAGATCTTTTGAGTTTTTAGGGTTTTAATTGATTGAAGGCTACAAGAATCATAAGGGATAGATTAGAAGTGATTTTAATCAAGGATTGGAGTAGAAAAAGCTAGGGTTTGATTGGTTTTGTTGTTGCTGGCCATGGCAAGAAGACACAACCCACCTAGGGTTCGTGTTTTCTTAATTAATCATATTCCTAGTAGTTGTAAGTATTTTCCGAAACCTCTATGCTTTGTTTTGATTTTGTAAAGCTGCATGTTCTTATTTTTTGATTTTTATTGAACAAGCCAGTACTATTTATGTTGAATCCTTAGTTAGTTAGTGTAAGTGAAGTATAATGGATATGAGATATGTTACATTGATGTATTTTGGCCTTGTGATGGATCAATTGATATATGGTAGTGATTGTGATAAATTAGAGGATAGAAATTGCCGACAGTTTAGGTCCGGTAGGAAAACATAGGTTTTTCCTCAAACTTTTTGCTTAGTAACTAGTATTAAATGACATGGTTGAATAGGCATAGATCTTAACTCCATAAAGGCGAGTTGGAACGGTTTTTTTGAATCCATTCCGGAGAAAGGAGTTATACTTTTTACGGAAGAAGTCAAATCTGAGCGGCTTTGGAAAACTTGTTTTGCTCCAGGTTTTTGTACAGTTATTTGAGGTTTTAAAACATGGTTAAATACTATACATTATAAACTTTCATCTCTTCTTGGATTTAACTTAAAAGCTATTGTAGATTAGGATTTATGGCCGTTTCCGTAAGTGTTACATTTTCAGTAAACTTCTTGGGCAGAGTTATGTTGAGTAAAAAGTCATTTCCTATTAATTAGTAAATAATTAGAGGGTGAGGCCTAACATTCTGGAAAATAGACTTAATGGCCTTTCCAGGGGTGAAAACCTCATGTTCATAGCTATTACGGATTATGAGATATAGTGTCATCAAATCAGGTCAAAAATCAGAAACTGAGTTTTTACGTCCTTTCTTAATTTATAAAAAGTGTATAAACGTGTTGATGAAACGAGATTTAACTCGTGAAACTTTGTGTATATTTAATGGGTCATAATCTCATGTTGTACCTCAAATTAAGGATGGAAACACTTAGGCCAAGTGGTTATGCAATGCCGCACATATCATGAAATATATCTTGTAACCGTATAACTATTTCTAACGTATTGATTATGTTATTTATACTAAGTCGCGTCTCGCCTTATAGGTCGTGGCTAAGTCGTTAGAGCCCCTCCTCTTCGTTGATTTCTCACTCCGTCTTCTATATACGGTGAGTTCATAGCCACACATTTAAATCTTTTTATGTTTTAAAAACCTGCGAGGGAGATACATGCTTGTTTTAGAAAATCGAACACAAGGTGATTATTATGTGAACGATGCTATAAGAGTAATTTGTGGCCCTTCCTCATGGACATAATTGCCGATAAATGGTAAACGCTGATGCATGTGGTGATTTTGAGGTTATGAGTGTTAGAATCCATGGATGATGATGCATGTGGTGATTTGGAGGTTAGATTGTTGTATTCTGCTGCGTTGAAAATTTGGAGTTGTTATAGATTGGTATTAGAGCATGAGTCATAGCGAACTAGGTCGTTTTTCAAAACCTGGACTATGACTGTTTTTGAAAAAATTTCATGAGTCGTTCACCGATGTCCGATATCCGCACGCGCAATCCTTCCCAATCCTTTATGTGCTTTGTGCTAGGCCTTTAATTGTATACTTTATACCAAGCGTGTGGTATAAATAGTAATTATATATATACGATATTCGTTCTACGACGAACCGCTATGCATATATGTAATTTTTATTACTAGTATAATCTTTGTTTCGCAATTTAATTCGTTATTGATAAATGTTTGTGATGAAATCCGTCGAGAACTTGCGTAGATTAGATTAAAAGCGTTGTTGGGAAAAATCAAACAATTTTAATATCGTGTATAGTTGGCTTTAAACTTGTTGTGATGTTGGAAAAAGTGTGAAAAATTGAAGTTTGAAGGGGTTTAAAGCTACCCATATTAGTGCAGAAAATTAGAGCGTCGTTTTCGGCCAAGTCAAACTTTGTAAAACTAAAATTTGAACTTAAATTATGTTAGGGGATGTTAATAGCTTTGAGTCGATAGGTCGCACGTCCTGTAACTCCTAAAAACGAAGTTTTTATGGCCTCCGGAAGTTTAGAAATTTATAAAAATAAAATTTGCACTATATATTTTTAACGGTTGCTGATACAGTTTTCGTGAGCCGTTTTAGGCCCTTTACGGTCTGAACCGGCCTTCCGTTAAAACTAAAAAGATGTTTAGAATGATGTTTTACCTTTTCGCGAGGTTTGCTAAGTCTAAAAGTGAGTAATAACAGGTCGAAAAGGCTAGAGCGAAATCTGCGTTTTTCGTATTATTAAGACTGCATCAGACCTGAACTAAGGGCATTTTCGTCCATTTCTGTCGATTTTTGAGTCTCGAGTAAAACCAAAAAGTTGTTTAAAATGCCGTTTCACCTTTTCGCGAGGCAATCTAAGCTTAAAAACGTCTTATAACGGGTCAAAAACACAAATCCAAATCTGCGTTTTATAAATATTTTCTATAGAAATTTGCAAGGGTTTTTTGGTCATTTTCTGTCTTTCGGGTCTCGAAAACTAAAAATTGTCCGAAACGTCATTTTACAACAAAATGCTTTAGAGTACAAGTCGTAAAAATGTATTTTTTTGGGTCGTTTTGAACGGGTCAGAATTGAAAATTTTATAATAAAAGTCAACTTAGGAAAAGTGTGTATAGTTGCTGATTTTTTTTTAAATATGGTGGTTTGAGCGTTTGAGTCCAATTGAGCTCGTAAAATGTTAACGAACAATATTAGATGATATATATATTATTGGGTGTGTTTCGGTCGCATTTAAAAATAGTCAGTTTATTTTTGGAAACTTTATATATAAACATAACAAGGAAAATAAGGATAAGTATGTGAACCATTGGTGCGTCGAGGTTAACGGGAAGCTTAACATTATATTAAATGATATTAACGCCTTAGGACATCCGCACTTTCCAGAAATAGAAACTTTCTAAAAATAGAAACTTTCCTAAAATAGTAACTTTCTAAAAATAGAAACTTTTCGGAAAAGTGATGTAAAATTTATGATGAAGAAATGCTATCAATGAGAGTGTCTTATTAAGTAAAACATAGGGCGCACATATGGATTCCATATTATATACTTATGCAACGTATGCATTCTTCTACTCGATCTTTATTTCTTCTAATCACGGACCACCATATTATATGTCGTGGTCGAGCACGTTGGATAGACGTCTCACTGCTTTAGAGAGGAGATCTTCACTACTACCGGGACCTCAGTAGTCCTGTCGTTTTGTTCACTTATGATCTTGTCCGTTGTATAGGACCATTTTTGTATAAATCACTAAACTGCTAGTGCCAGTTAGTAAAGTTATGCTACCAGGTGTATTTTTGTCCTCTACATAAACACCGCAGCCTTTTTCTTTTCTTGTTATTGAAAACCATGTTTAGTGAAATGTACTTGTAACGCGAAACAATGGAGATAACCTTCTGGATATTGGATGTATGATTGGGGAGCGTATGTGTTACCCTTGGCTTCATTATGAAGATTATAATCGTTATTACTTCAGCACTTATGATGATGCTCATTGTTCATTTCATGATATATATGTAGAGGTTGTTGTCGCCTCGAGGCACTTGTCGTATCCTAGGAGTATCTTGACTCCTAGTGTGGACAATTCCAGTTAGCGAATATATCGCCCGTTTACCTCATTCGATTGCATTGATTCTTGACTTACTACTTCTTGTACTTGATATGATCCTTGATCCCAAACCACCTTAATGTCACTTTATGAACAATTGATTCAAAAAATATACAATAATTTACGAAATGTTTTATCAAACTAAATACCAAATTACGTCGATTTTCATAAGAAGACAAAGCAAAAATGTGTTTCTCAAAAATGAATGAACAATAGTTGACGTGTTTATCGAAATAAAGGTAAAAAATAAAAAATAATAAATAAAAAAAATTATTTCCCATTTCTATATCAAATAATTTACTTATTTACGAGAATATGTCAAAAACTTTCATCATCATATATGGTGTGTAATAATCAAAAAGTTTTCTTTTTGACGAGGACGGATGTGTCGTCGCTTGATCCTCAATTATGCATAGCCTAGCTAACTATGCATAATTCAGGAAGAGCCACGCTGTGTTGGATTAATCGTCGCCTTTAAACTAGTGGTTTTGGATAAATGTTTGGGTGATAACACTTCTAAATAGTGGATCATTATGCAAGTAATCCTATTTGATTCGATTTCGTAAGAACAAGTCCGAATTTTCTTGCGTTCCTTGAAATCTTTTCTTTCGGATTGTGTTGACTTAGAAAGTCACCTTGACCGAATAATTCTGGAAAGTATTTTCGTGTGTCACGTGTAACGTGTGAATCCCATCTAAATCACAATGTTGGTGATGAAATACAAAGAAACCCGATACCGACACTGAGAAGGAATTTTAACAGGAACAGAAGACTGTCAAAGTGGATGAAAGCCGAGTTCGAGTAACTCCGAGGTTAATGAAAAAGACTTCCCCTACATCAAACGCGTATTACTATGCTTTCTCTTGTTACAACGATCGATAATTGTGAAGGAAATCATCCTACGACAAAACAAAAATCACTACAGTGTTACCAATCGATAACCGTAAAAAAGACTTCTCCAACATCAAATGTATCTTACATTATCTTTCTTTCATTTCTGATATGTCGAACGACGTCCGTAGAGGAAAGTTTCTTTTACGTCAAATTATGAATCATTCTTGTTGAATAAAACCGTAATCGTGAAGAAAACTTCTACCCCTGAAACGTATGTGTTCGGTCATCTGACATTTGAGATGAATCCTACACAAGCTCGAGTTGTGAATTCGAGGTGTTTGATTTGTTCCTATTCTGCCTTGTGACTCGGATACCAACGTAGAGTCAAGGAAGGATGGCGCAAAAGGAGAGCCTTCGGTACGAGAGCTAAGCACAATGGTCGGATTCTACCGAATCATAGTGATGTCTTCCGTCATCATTTTCCGTAGGGAATAAAATGGTACGCGATGGACAGTTGGAGTTTGCCGACTTCGTGGCGGTAGATAAAAGACAATCCCGTTTTCCGTCTCTGTTTATTCTGTTGAGGAATCCTTGTGCTTGACTAGATCCCCCTTTGATCGTCGATGGTCAACGACGGATAGCCATAGTTAAAAATTTATGTGCAAAACTTTTGCTTGATATGTGTTTGTATGTTATGTGATTTCTAGTCGGGTGGTCGTACCTATGTACGAGCTCGAGACTTCATTATTATATGACGTCAGATCGGCAGGGTACGCCTACCCTTGCGCTCGTTGAAAAAGACAAGACATTTTTATGGTGCTCGCAAAATAAGTCGAGACGATTTAAGGACACACGGAGCAGTCATGTTTGGTGTGCGAGCTCGAAGTGGTCCCCGCGGGTGGCAACCAAGCCGGTGACGATCGTGCTTGGGGCACCGTAAAGAATGCACAGAGTTTGATAATATAAGCAAACTTGACCATTTGACAGGGTATGGATCCATGGCTATAAAGCCCGTAAGCACCCTGTAATGTTAATAATCCTTTTGGGTATGTATCCATGGTTATAAAGCCCGTGAGCACCCTATAATGTTAAAAATCTCTTTTTGGGTGTGTATCCATGGCTATAAGGCCCGTGAGCACCCTGTAATGTTAAAAATCTCTTTTTGGGTATGTATTCATGGTTATAAGGCCTGTGAGCACCCTGTAATGTTTATAATCTTTTTGGGTATGTATCTATGGCTGTAAGGCCTATGAGCACCTTGTAATGTTAAAATTCTCTTTTTGGGTATGTATCCATGGCTATAAGGCCCGTGAGCACCCTGTAATGTTAATAATCTTTTTGGGTACGTATCCATGGCTATAAGGCCCGTGAGCACCCTATAATGTTAAAAACTCTCTTTTTGGGTATGTATCCATGTGTGAGCACCCTATAATGATAAAATTCTTTTTGGATATGCATCCATGGCTATCAGGCCCGTAAACATCCTGTAATTTTAAAAACTTTTCTTTGGCTGGACTTTGCCGGAAATTAAGTCAAAAATTTGTTGTTAATTATGGCTTGAATATTTAGCAAGCATGAGTTAACATGATTGAACTGATTGATTGGTATGGTTTGGCTATTTAGCAAGCATGACGTTATATGATTATATGTGCTTAATGATAAGTACCTTGTTTCGATTAATGTCGTAGTGTTTTCGATAGATTTATGTATACTCTGAGTGATTACCGCCTCAATGTGTTTCTTTCGATGAAATAGGCTTGATTGTTAGCAAGCACGATTTAATAAAATTGGCTCAGTGGGACACGCCTTTTCCCCAAAAGCTAAACGATTTGCATGGCTTGACGGTTAGCGAGCATGCAATTATGTGATTTTGTACGCTTAATGATAAGCGCCTTGTTTTGAATAATGCTATAACGCTTTTGATGGAGTTATGTACACTCCAGACAATTTCTATAATGACGCGATCTCTTTTAACAAGACCCGTTGGACGATATGTGTTTTGATTTGACCGGTGTAATCACCAATGATTTTTGAACTGATCGTCGCTTCGAAAAAATTTCAAGTGCGCCCGAGGTCGTGTGACCATAATGTGAGAACGTGTGAATGTGTTCGAGAATGATAAGCTAATAGTAATGAGCCCTTAACCGCTCCTGAGAATTGACAACTGGTGAAATTCTTTGTTTCCACTAGCTTTTTCTTCGAGTCATGTATTTTATCCTTCCTTTTAAAGATTCCCATGACGTTTGATCCGTGCACCCATGCTCATTGCATATATTTGAAGCTTTGACTTTTGTTCATTCAATTTTCATTGGAAACATCGAAAGTGACCTATTTCATCTCTTCACAAGTAAACTGAAGACGAATAAGGCGAATTGAGCACCGGGACATCGCTCCCATAAAGAGGGGAGGATGTAAAACACCGTATTTAAGGTCACTACTAATTTTAAATCTCATATCTAATTTTATAAATCTCAAGACTTTACTTTTATATTTTAGCCGGTTTTTAATAAAATCGTCCATTTTAAATAGTCATGAATGTATTATTTGAATTTTACCCGTTATCGATCAAGAAATCTACGAACGTCATATTTTGCCTCAAGAGCCGTTTTAAATTTATTTTGTCAATAAAATCTATTTTTATTTATGTTCGGCCGAACCTAGTTTAAGAATCGTGTTTTTATAAAATTTATCGAGTTGGGCTAGTTTTAGGGCCGGGAATCAAAAGATGTAAAATATTTAACAAAAGTGTGCCGAAGCCCTCTCCTTTTCCCTCTTGTATTCGATAGCCCACACAACCAAACACACTTATAAATATTTTTTTATTACAATCCAACAATATAGTCCATATCCACTAATAGGAAAATTAACCCATTGTTTTTCTTTTTTTTATATAATCGAACCAAACAAACACCCCTTATTATTTTTGGCTCCTACAAAATTAAAAACCAAACACTCCCTTATATGTTTCCTTGTTTTAAATACCCACAAAAATACAGTATTATATTTTACCAAAATTATCTTGTCTCTCCCTCTCCTTCTTTCTGTTCTTCGACGCTAGCAAAAAAAACCCCAACACCACCATCATCAAATCTTCATCCAATCACTCTCTTTAATCCTAAATCACCTATAAATTAAACCCTAATCATCCTACACCAATAAAAACAACCATGCAAATGATTTGGGATTTATGGATTTTTGAAGAAATCAAGTTTTATGGTTTTTGATTTAATTGAAGATTGGGGTTAGTGCAAGAGTTAAACAAGAAAGATTTGTGCACGATTTGGTTAGGTAAATTTGAGTTTCAAGGTTGTTGTGGTGTCTTTTTGGATCGGCCAAACACAAAACCCCTCAAGGGTTTAGTGTTTTTTATTTCCTCTAGTTTCTATAGCATTGTAAGCACTTTTGTTTAAATTTTTCTTTGATCTCTTATGTATATATGCATGCATGATAATTTTTATAATTTGGGATCCATGATTAAGTTGTGAAAAGATGAGTTTTGGCTTATGAATGTTTGATGATGATCTAATAGGTTTAGTATGAATTATAGGTTAGTTTGAGAGTGTTGAATGTGAAATATATGCGAAATATTGAAGATTTGCGAGGGTTCCAAAACCCTCCTTTAGATTAGATTGTTTAGGACTGAATTAGTGAGATGAGAGTTGTTGTAAACTGAGATAATAGAGTTTAGGATGATAGGCGTCGTCCTAATGAAGATTTTGATATAAGGATCCGTCTAACACTTAATAGAGCGAAAAAGTATGATGATTTTGAATTGGGAAATTGTTTCCTTCTTAGCAAAATTCTGCACACGTTGTTTTTGTGCAAAATTTTAGTCCATTTTACGAGTAGTGTAACTTGGTCATGCCAATAGCTTTACTAGATTTGCAGGACCCTATGATTAAGTGCTTCGAGTCTACTTTCCAACGAACTAGGCCTTGTCGATTTTTAGAATGTAAAAGTGAGTCAAACCCTTTGTACAAGATTAAGTGTCAAAACTGTGTTTACTATCCAAAAATTCGATTGTAAAGATGTTGTGTGCAGGCGGGTCAAAACTTATTATTTTTGAACGAAATTTAAACTGGATGTTGTCGATAATATGTGTGACCTACTAAATTGTTTTCAGATTTTTATAAAATGTTTTGAGGGGTCTGCTGTAGCCAAACTTTTGCAAAGTCCAGCAGACCCTGTTTTAGAACAAGTGTCATTGATGTGTCTTTCATAATAAGATTACTTAGGCCATGATTTATGGGTGAACTATGGTAGTTAAATAACATATAAGGGTAACTTAATATGGTGGGAGATCGACTAGTTCGACCATTTTACATTACTTTAAGTGAGCCGATCATCTAGCTAAAACGTTACAATTTTTAGAAAAAGTGTAAACTAATAGAAATAATAAGTGGAGTTGTCATGGATTCCTAAGTATATATTTTTATGTGTGTACTATATATATACATGATATAAATACAATAAGTTGCATATTTTATATCATTCGAATATTAATAATATATTATTATTAATAGGTCGCGGTTGATTGTTGACACTCGTCTCTCTCATTTGGATTTCTTAATCACTACTCTTATCCACGGTGAGTCCATAGCCTCGCATTTAATTCTTTTTATGTTTTAAAAACCCAAGAGGGAGATACATGCTTGTTTTAGAAAATCGAACACATGTGATATTATTATGTGAACGTTGCTATGAGTGTATTGTTGTGGCCCTTCCTTCATGAACCGTCAATCACCGCTAACCGGTGAACGCTAATGCACTAATAATAGATCTATTTTTGCCTACGACCTATCTGGCGTGTGTTCCTTACGAGGGCATACGGAGACATTTTGTATTTAGTATTAGGAGTCTGTAGCACTATCACTCCGGGTTGGGCACATAGTTAAGGTTCGGTTCGTGGCTCTAGCTTCGTTGTGATTTTTCTATGAACTGAATGTTTTGCTATGCTTGTGTTCAAAATGATTGTTTCTAAACTCTATGGATTCACTCAACATTTTTGTTGATGTTTTAGCATGTTTATCTCAGGTATATGCTTGCTAGCTTGGATGGGACGGAGCGTGGATATCGAAGGACGTGGACTTGGTAAACTTTATACATACGATAAAATGTATTTAAAGAAACTTAGTCATGTTGTGGCTCATTTAGAACCGAGTTTTCATAAAATTTATTGGGACCTTGTAACTCTGATCTTTTTAAAAAAAATTGAATGTAAACTTTGTTAGTAAACATTTCTTTTAAAGTCGTTTATCGTGACTCGTAAGCTTGTATTATAAAGTAGCACCCTAATGTTGTATTCTGATGCGTTGTAAATTTGGGGGTGTTATAGTATGGGTTACTTAGTTCATGCCTACTATAGTATTTCTCCTACAAGGTACTATAAAGATGATTCATGGTGGAGTGCAGACTTGAAGTCAAATGAAAAATAGATTCTAAAAAACTTCGACATTACCAAAAGTGCAGGAAAATGAAGTTTTTCAAGACATGCAGCTAATTCAGAAACTTCGAGATGACTAGAAGTGTATGAAGAAATTTGAGCTTTCAAGTAGATCAAAGGCCACTGATGACATCATCAGCATTGGAAGCTTCGTGGAAGTTCTTGTTCTTAATCATTATGTACTTGTTAGGAAATTATTGTATGTAATTTCGTATATCGTCCTATGGGTGAAGATTGTTAGGATTTCGTTTTATGTGACGTCATTACGAAATTACCATAGTTTACCATACCACCATACGTAGGGACTAAAGTAGTCAACTTAGCATACTTATGTATTAGATGGTGGTATAAATACCCCTCCATTGCTTGCATCGAGAGATGAGACTCTTGTAAACTTTCACTTCAAATACATTTTACACACATTTGTTTCTCCCTCTACTCTCTCTCTCTAAACATGGCATTCTTATAGTTTGAGTCACCAAGACCACCGGATCTACGATTCTTTAACTTTGTCAGATCTGAATGACTTTAGTGCAGCTTCTTCCTCGTATGTGCAAAACATTTTTGGTTATCGATGCACATATGCAGGGGGTAATTTTGAAAAGAAAAAAACCATCGATGTACTAAATGTTTTGATTTATATCACAAAGTACCTTGATCGATGTTTTCAAATGGTTTTAAGGCTGAGAACAATACCTAAAGACCGACTATGTATTTAATTAATTAGAGTTATAAGGTGGTTAGGTATAGGTTTTCGTTCCCACAATCCATCCAGAACCGAAAGGGTCTATCCAGGGACATTCCATTAGATAGAATAGAAG
Organism: Tanacetum coccineum; assembly: GCA_026074375.1. Taxonomy (NCBI): domain Eukaryota; kingdom Viridiplantae; phylum Streptophyta; class Magnoliopsida; order Asterales; family Asteraceae; genus Tanacetum; species Tanacetum coccineum. The sequence continues at coordinate 24,395 of BQNB010015339.1, read as the reverse complement.
TCCATAGGTATGATTAAAAGGAGAAAAAAATGAGAAAAGGAAAAAATGTAAACTAAGATAAAGCTAAAACTGGAACAAACCCAATAAGGTGTTAGTGATGAAGTCTTGGTAAGCATTGAAGGGGTTGAAGAATGAAAAAGAAAAGTTAAGATAAAGGGTGAAAAAAAGAAGCCCTCCTTACACTTAGGCAGAAACCGGGTCAATACATATGTTATTCGAAACACCTAAGTTGTTGTCTGTTATTGCAGATAGTCATCATGGACCCAGTGATACGATGCACAACCCTCCCCAGCCACTTAAGGTCTCTCAAAAGTCTCTTTTTCATTTCTTACAGAGATTACACTCAGTTCTATCGACTTTCTCACTCCGAGTTAGTTGGTATTGAAAAGGTGGCAGTTTGCTCTAGCCTTCGATTACCAAAACTAAAAGTGCACTATCAAGTCTAGAGCCACAAGAGATCATTCATAAATCTCACTAAGACACTATTAAAATATATTTGTTTTTCATACACTATGAAAGCAAGTAATATCTTTAGAGTCCTACGCATTATCCTTGTGATTTTGCCAGAATATCAGAGTGATACTTAAGTATTCACAATGACGATGGAAATCCTTTTAGAGCCAACATCAAACAAGCTCTGCGGTAGGTGACTTGTGATATCCTATACTGATCAAACTAGTGACACTGGATATCGATTCAGTCCAGACTATGAATTGACGATTGATGAATTTTGAAATGCATAAAACTTTCAATGTGTCACAAAATCACTTTAGCAAGTGACATGTCGGTTGATTTTCAAATCAACTTTTGTTTCAATCTGTGAGACATTGTCTTACTGGTTCACTCATAACGTGTTGTCTGCTTTGAGACGCTTCGATAATGAGAACGGCTATTGCAGCTGTGAAACCCTGTCAAGGAGATACTTCGGAATCCTACCTAATCACAAGCAGTATTTATATTGATTAATGGGGAACCGTGGTTATTGCAATTATATTCGACAAAGTGACAAAGACACTTTTGTCCATACATGTTGTTTATCACTAACCCATTCATGCAGGTAATCCCGATGGTGGATGCAGCTGGTTCAAGACAAGTCAAGATTCATATCCACACGCTCATACTCGATCGACATATGTAAAGACATCATGAAAGCTCAAGTACATGTTTCAAGACTTTCGCTACTCTGATACCGTATGTATTTCTTGAAGTGACGAAGTATTAAGTTAAATAATTTCAAGAAATTTCCGCTATTATGATACCGCACGTCTTCCATGAAGTGACGAAGTGTTAAAGTTAAAAAATTTCAAGAAAGATGGCTACACAAGCTTTTAAAATCAAGAAAAGTATGAGCATGTCGGTCTGAAGGTCACAAGAACACAAGATGGCAAAAAATACAAGATGATGATAAGAGATTATGCTTGGTTGATGATATCAAAGAAGCTCAAGTTCACATGCAAGTCAAGCTTAAAGGAACAAGCTCAAGCCTAAAGTCTAAAGACCACTACGCATATCACAAGTTGAAAGATAAAGATTCAAGACTACGAGCAGAGGCAGAATACATTCATAGAATGTAAAGATTAAGATTTTTTGTAAAAGGATGTGACCTCCCTTAGGGGGAGATTGTTAGGAATCAAGAAAAGACTCGGTCACTCCTAAAATACGTAGCTCGTAGGACTTAGTTAGTTTTTGGAACCTTAGTAAGGTATAAAGGCCCAAGGCCCATAAATATCCCACATAAGGGCCCATGGCCGGCCATATAGTTGGTATAAGTACCCTCTCCATAGCTTGGAGAGGGTGCTGGTTATTTAGTTTCTCATTTTTTATAATCTAATATTCTCTCTTCTTTTCTCTCTCTAAAAGTGTTCATCCTTTCACTTTCTCTCTCTAGTTCTTTGTCATTGGGTTGTGAGATTAGATAACATATGTTTTCTATAGAGGCATTTGTTATTATGCAGCCATGGCGGGTCTTTCCTCTTTGTTATGATATGGCCTTTGTGCGTACATGGAAATTTTTGTAACTAGTATGTTAAATTGACGGCCTGTGCTTTTGGCTATGGGTGTCATTTGCATCGTCGTTTACTTTAAATGCATTTTCAACATTTTGTAAACCCATTGGCACCATGCTTAAATGGGTTCCAAAGGTTGTTGTCTAATTTGATGTCATAGATGACTTTTGATCACTTTAGATCAGGACTCTAACTTCAAATTAATGACTTTTAATTATTTGTGATCAGAACCCGTGCTTCAAATTAATGACTTCTGATTACTTCTGATCAGAACTCGATTTTAAAGAAAAGAAAAGTGTACGCTTCAGTGCACTTTATCTTAAAAAAAGAGAAATCTTCTTTGTCCTGGTCATTTTTTTTCAAAAATATTCTTGCTCGGGACATACGACTTCTAAGTAAATGTCAAATTAAGACTCGAACTTCAAAGAAAGGAACGTGTATATTTATGTGCATTAACCCTCAACAGCGGGATGTTTATATCTTCTCGATCTTGAACAAAGTTGTTAGATATTAGAAAAAGACTCGGTCACCCCGTGTATTTTACCGTTTATTATTTGTCGTAGTTAAGTAGTTAATGTATAATGTTCAGTAATGGGCCGGGTAGTAAACCCAACATGTTAGCCCTTTACCAAGGCCTTAGGCCGCTTTTATTGTAAGTATAAAAGCCTCTTCCATGCCATGGAAGAGGTGGGTTAGTCATTTTATTTATACAAGTTCATTTTCTCACTCTAGAAAGCTCGCTCTCACTTTCTCTCTCTAGAACTTGGCTAAGCCTCTAGTCATTCGATTGTGTTATGATTTCCAATATCCTACAATTGGTATCAAAGCACATGGGATGATTAGCTAGATTGTGTGTGCGTTTTCTTGGTTAGTTTAGATCAAAAGTTTGGTTTTTGAAGGTTTATAGTCTTGCTCTTGGCTTTCTTTGATCTCGACGTTTATGATGTTAAAGTTCATATTTTTATAGTTGCTATAGCCTTCTAGTACTAAGTTGTGCAAAAGAAACCAGGCAAAAATGTTCAAAAGGGTGATTTTTAGGTGTTTTTAGGTAAAAAACCAATTTTTTCATTCTAGCGAGTTAGGCTACTGTTTGTTGATCTTCCTAGCAAGTTAGATCACTGTACTGGCGAGTTGTCGGAATCGTACACTATGTCAGAAAGTAATGTGTCAGCGAGTTGTCGTTTTGTGCAGGTAGCGAGTTACAGGTAGCGAGTTACAGGTAGCGAGTTACAAGTAGCGAGTTACAAGTAGCGAGTTAGATGCTAGCGAGTTACAGGTTTTTGATGATCTTTCTCTAGCGACTTGTGAACAGGAACTCTGTCAATTTAATTTCTTGCCAGCGAGTTGTCAACTCTCTTCCAGCGAGTTAAGCATAGCGAGTTACAGGTTTTTGAAGATTCTTTTCTAGCGACTTGTGAACAGGAACTCTGTCAATTTAATTTCTTGCCAGCGAGTTATCTACTCTCTTCCAGCGAGTTACCTCCAGCGAGTTATTGACTTTTTGGATTTTTGAACTGAATTCTTCAACGTGTAATCCTAACAAACCTTTACAACAATTCACCAAATCAGATAATCAATCATAACTTTTAACATACAATCACTAATCATTGTTCGATCAACCTAACCATTTCACAATTAATTAAGATGGCTAATCTTTCGAAAGACATCTAATGTGCCAGTTCAGATACCCGACCACCTATGCTTGATAGGACTGACTTTGCACCATGGCAACAACGTATTCGATTGTATTGTCGGGGTAAAGAGAATGGTGTGAACATTCTGAAGTCAATTGATGAAGGACCATTTCAGGTGGGGACATTTCGGGAAACACTAACTGAAGGGACTCAAGGTGCCCCAAATCTAGGTCTAGAACGACCACGAGTCTATTCTGACTTGTCACCTGAAGATAAGGAAAGGTACAATGCTGACATTCGGGAAACGAACATCCTACTTCAAGGGCTGCCAAAAGATATCTACTCCCTTATCAATCATTACACCGATGCAAAGGACATATGGGACAATGTGAAGATGCTCCTGGAAGGTTTAGAATTAACAAAAGAGGACCGTGAATCATAACTGTATGATGACTTTGAACACTTCCGTCAGAAGAAGGGAGAAACCATTCACGACTACTATGTCCGGTTTGCCAAACTCATCAATGACATGCGAAACATCAAGATGACCATGTCCGGAATGCCGTTGAACTCCAAGTTTGTGAACAACATGTTGCCTGAATGGGGTAGATCTGTAACAGCTGTGAAACTGAATAGAGGGTTGAGGGACTCCAACTATGATCAGCTATATACTTATCTGAAGCAACACGAGGCACATGCCAATGAGAACAAAATGATGTTGGATCGATTTACTCAACACACTGTAGATCCACTTGCTTTAATGTTAAATGTCTCACACCAGCAGCACTATTCACAATTATCTACAACTCCACCATCCACATATGTTCCACCACACTTTGCTGACAACACTTAACTTGATTCGGGACTCTCTTTAACAGATAACTTAATTGAAAATTTAACCAACACACTTGCCCTTCTCACCCAATCATACAAAACATACCTACCTCAAACAAACAATCAACTCAGAACTTCATCAAATACAAGGAACCAAGCTACAGTTCAAGATGGGAGAGTTGTGGTTCAAAATGTTCAAGGTCGACAGAATAGATGTCAGGGGAACAATGCACGGGGTAGAGGTGTAACTGGTTATGGGGGAGCACAGAACAGAGTTGGGAATGCTAATCCAGGTCAAGCAAGGCAGATTAAGTGCTACAACTGAAATGGTATAGGCCACATAGCAAGGAACTGCACTTAACCCAAGCGTCCACAGAACTCTGAATACTTCAAAGACAAGATGTTGCTGATGCAAACTCAGGAGAATGGAGTGGCATTGGATGAGGAGCAGCTATTGTTTATTGCAGGTGGACAAGATAACGCTATTGATAAAGATGTGGATGAGCAACCTGTTCAGGATTTAGCACTCGAAGTGGACAATATGTTTCAAGCTGATGACTGTGATGCTTTTGATTCTAATGTTGATGAGGCTTCCATGACATAGACTATGTTCATGGCTAATCTATCATCCGCATATCCTGTTTATGATGAAGTCGGCTCGTCTTATGATTCGGACATTCTATCTAAGGTATACGACCATGATCACTATCAGGATGCTTGTAGCACCCCCATAAAATCACAACGCAGCGAAATACCACTTTGAGGTGCTACTTCATAGTATAAAGTACAAGTCACAGTAGTTGATCCTAGTTACCTGTCATGTGCCCTGAGCATCCACTATCAAATATACCTCTATCTACCATGTTCTTCAGTGGATGTTCCCGCACATGAAAAAGAGAAATTAGTTTCTCTTAGGGACCCAGGCCTTCACAGGCTTGGGTCTGCCTTGTGGACCTCTAGAAACAGTAACATTTGAATTAGGGGTTGGTCCACTATTGGTATTGGAGAGTGGTATTGCTTTTCTCCAAACACAACCTGCTGAGGTCTTAACAGCAGTGCCCATTTTGCCCTTAACAGCATATTTATTTGACTTGTATGCTGTATACCTTGAAAAGTGTCTATTTACAGGTGATCTTTGTTTTGAAAAACATTTCTTTGGACTTTTAAGATTCACCTGAGAAGATTTAGAGCTTGTGTTGTTTGATACAGGTCTATTTTACTCTACCAGTTTAAAAACTCACACACCAGAAATTAACATGTTGCTTGCGCAAGGATTAAATCTAGAAGCAACCAACTTAAATTTTGTGCCAAGATTAACATCAAGCTACCAGAATAACATGAGTGCCAGAACTAACATGCAAACTACCAGAACTAACATTTTTGCTTGCCAGTATTAACATTTACACCTACCAGTTTTAATTCGTTCAGCTAGCAGTACTAAAGTTGGGTCTAATGTTTACTTCTATTTGTACATTCTGGTAGGTGAACTGATTTGCTTTATTCACCCTGTTAGTGTTAGTCCAGGCTGGTGTAGCTTGCCTAACATCAGCATGAATCACCCTTTTGCTCTTAAGAGCAGCTTCCCTTGCCATTTTCTATCTTCTCCTCATAATATCACAGTCCTCAGCTATCAAGTGACTAGACTTTCCACACACAAACATGTTTTCTTCAAAAGAAATACCTGCACCTAAGTTCCTTTCCATTCTTTTGATTCCAATTCTGTCTGGTTATTTGATGGAATTGGGGTGGGAAGTTATTGGTGTCCTAAAAATGGTTGCCTAGGAGATTTTTACATGCTGTGCACGAACTAGGGACACTGTCTGTGTGGGTTTTAGTCAAATTGTGTTGAGTCATTTGGGTGGTATTGGTAACTTGTCTCAATAACGGTATAGGATATGTCATGGATGGGGTCATTATTGACTGAATGGTCAGATACAGTTTCCTTGCTCCCCATCACTGTCATTGGATTGACAAGTTGAGTAATGAGTGGAACTATCATTTGACACAGCTCCAAGCTCCCCATCACTGTCATTAGATGGACAGATTGAGAATACAATGGAACTAGCATTAGACACTGTAGGATTAGGAGATTGAGGTTGTGGTCCATGTTTACCATACACATACAAAGAAACACATGTCCCTCCTGTGCCCAAGGGTATAATCACCACTACGAGGAGGGGGGACACCTTTGTATTCTACCTGTTTGAGATCTCTGTATTAAGTTGGGATAATCATAATATTCCTTCATCTGTTTCCCTAAGAACAAAAATACTCTACTCATCTCTTACCTCATATCCTAGGACTTCCTCATTTGACTTTATGCTTATGTCCTAAACTAGCTTTAACAGTTGAGCTCATCCCACAATCAATAGCTTTCCAAAGATGTTTAGAAGATGCAACCAAGAATCTACAATTTTTTGTAAAGCATCATTGTCCTTGCACAGCTTTCATTCCCTTATTCTTCTATACATTTATCTTTTCATCTTTTTCAAAAAATATTGATTAGCTAGAAAAAATTTAATTTTTCATTTAAGGAAGATTGCAGTTTGTTGGAGGCATTATTAACTGAGATTCTAACTTCTTAACACTAACTTATGGGCAACTAAAGGCAGATCTTGTCCACCAAATTCAGATTGCAATTCATCATACTTAGCTTGAAGAGCATTATAAGAATCTAAACATAATTAGAGCACATTGAATAAATCCATTATTTCACAGTGAAAGCCAAATAGAGCATGATTGAGTTCCTCATCTTGCAGTCTCTCTACACCCAATTGAATTTTGACCATCATTCAATGGTCCATCAAAGGCTTCCTTTTAGTTCTCACTAGCTTCCTTTGCATTTTCTTCGAGTTCCCATTACCACCAAACCTTGGTCTTGATGGATGCCAATCTCTTATATGGTATCTATCCATGCCCCATGAAAACGTGGGGTGGGAGGGAAGGGTGTTCTTTTGGAACAGCCATTAGCAGTAGTGTTCTTAGCTTTCCTTTCTTTCCTCAATCAGCAACCTGTTTTCTTCACAGTGTGGTAGGAGGAAGAACCCTGTATACACCATCCTACCTTTGGTGACTCTCTTCTTTGAAGTTCCCATTCTGAATCACTTTCCCAGACCTCATTAATCTATATACTCAAGATAATTTTTCCATCTCCATTGCCCACGTATCATAATTCATGCTTTTGAAGGCACGGGCAGTTTGATGTTTGAAAGTGTATTTGTGGTGATTATTTGTGGTGGTTTTGCAGGAGCATCTCCTTTGTTGGATGTTGGTTAGACCCATTTCAAAAGATCATCATCATAAGAGAAAGTTTCTCATCAGTCATGAAGAGAGAATAATCGTTTGCAAGACATGACTTACTTGATTTGGTGGAATAAAAGGTTTTGATCTTTGTTCAATCTTGTGTAAAAGTCCCTTGGTGGCTCTGATACCACTAGAATTTCCTAAAAATCAAACAGGATCTAAATGAGCCCTTAAACGACTTATATCTTTAGATAAATCCAAAGAAACTAATGAGAGACAATAAACCGTGAAAATACCAATATTGATTAGCGGAATATCAATATCTATACCCATAATTAACACAAAATAAACAATATGCAAAAAATACTATTACTATTACTATTTGATTTGCAAATGTTCAATCACCCGATGTTTTTACAAACTATACTAACGGATCCTTTTAAGCTTAAGGAACCCCTAAACGCGTTTTTAAGAGATAATGCTTTATCTCTCCTAATTAACCTAAGAGATAACTGATACTATAATTACATACAGACTTAAATTGTTTGACCAAGCATATTTAACTTCATACTGCCAACTTAAATAATAGTACACTGCCAGTATTAACTAAACTCCCGACTTTAACTGTTATACTACAGTATTAAGTCTTTTACAAATATTTCAGTCAACCATATTAAATAACCATAATTAAGTATTACAATAATCAATTGAAACTCTCAATCCAACATTAAGTCTTCAACCATAAAGTCCTTCAAATCCATCATTAATGCCTTTAATCAACATAAAGTCTTCAACCATAAAAGTACTTCGAATCATCCATTAATTCCTCAATCAACATAATGTCTCTAGTTAAAACTTTCTCTTTCTTAATCATTACTAGTAGCAATAAAAATTTAACCGTATTAAGATAACTTTTAATTCCCAACAATAGTCTTGTTCTTGGTTTTCTTTAATCTCGACGTTTGTGATGTTAAAGTTCATGTTTTTATAGTTGCTATAGCCTTCTAGTACCAAGTTGTGCAAAAGAAACCAGGCAAAAACGTTCAAAAGGGTGATTTTTAGGTGTTTATTTAGGTGAAAAACCAATTTTTTTCATTCTAGCGAGTTAGTCTACTGTTCGTTGATCTTCTTGGCGAGTTAGATCACTGTACTGGCGAGTTGTCGGAATCGTACACTGTGTCAGAAAGTACTGTGTCAGCGAGTTGTCGTTTTGTGCAAGTAGCGAGTTACAGGTAGCGAGTTAGATACTAGCGAGTTACTGGTAGTGAGTTAGATACTAGCGAGTTATAGTTTTTAAAGATCTTTATTCTAGCGATTTGTTAACCAGGAACTCTGTCAATTTTAATTTCTTGTCGGTAGATTATCTACTTCTCATCCAGCGAGTTCAGGTTATTGAAGATCTTTTTCCTAGCGACATGTGAACAGGAACTCTTCCAATTTAATTTCTTGCCAGCGAGTTATCAACTCTCTTCTAGCAAGTTACCTCCAGTGAGTTATTGATTTTTTTGGATTTTTGAACTGAATTCTTCAACGTGTAATCCTAACAAACCTTTACAACAATTCACCAAATCAGACAATCAATCACCACTTTTAACATACATCCACTAAATCATTGTTCGAACTCAACTCTAATCATTTTCACAATCATTAAGATGGCTAATCTTCGAAAGATATCCAATGAGCCTGCCGCCCGGGTTCAGATACCCAACCACCTATGCTTGATAGACTGATTTTACATTATGGCAACAACCTATTCGAATGTATTGTCCGTGGTAAAGATAAAGGAGTGGAACATTTTGAAGTCAATTGATGAAGGACCATTCAGATGGGGACATTTCGGGAAACACTAACTGAAGGGACTGAAGGTGCCCTAAATCTAGGTCCAGAATGACCACGAGTCTATTCTGACGTGTCACCTAAAGATAAGGAATGGTATAATGCTGACATTCGGCCAACAAACATCCTACTTCAAGGGCTGCCAAAAGATATATACTCCCTTATCAATCATTACACCGATGCAAAGGACATATGGGACAATGTGAATATGCTCCTGGAAGGTTCAGAATTAACAAAAGAGGATCGTGAATCACAACTGTATGATGACTTTGAACACTTCTGTCAGAACAAGGGAGAAACCATTTACGACTACTATGTTACGTTTTCTAAACTCATCAATGACATGCGGAACATCTAGATGACCATGTCCATAATGCAGTTGAACTCCAAGTTTGTGAACAACATGTTGCCTGAATAGGGCAGATTTATAACAGCAGTAAAACTAAACAGAGGGTTGAAGGACTCCAACTATGATCAGCTGTATGCTTATCTGAAGCAACACGAGGCACATGCTAATGAGAACAAAATGATGTTGGATCGATTCACTCAACACACTATGGATCCACTTGCTTTGATGTCAAATGTCTCACATCAGTAGCACTATTAATAATCATCTACAACTCCATCCACATATGTTCCACCACACTTTGCTGACAACACTCAACTTGATTTGGGACTCTCTCCAACAGACAACTTAATTGAGAATTTAACCAACACACTTGACCTTACTCAACCCAATTATACAAAACATACCTACCTCAAACAAACAATCAACTCAGAACTTCATCAAATACAAGGAACCAAGCTACAGTTCAAGACGGGAGAGTTGTGGTTCAGAATGTTCAGGGTCGACAGAATAGAGGTCAGGGGAACAATGCACGGGGTAGAGGTGCAGCTGGTTATGGGGGAGCACAGAACAGAGTTGGGAATGCTAATCCAGGTCAAGCAAGGCAGATTAAGTACTACAACTGCAACGGTATAGGCCACATAGCAAGGAACTGCACTCAAAAATCCAAGCTTCCACAAGAACTCCAAATACTTCTCAAAGACAAGATTGTAGCTGATGCAATCCTCAGAGAATGGTGTAGCAATTGGAATTGAAAGAGCATTATTGTATTATTACACAGGTGGCCAAAGACAACACGCTATTGATGAAGAATGTGGATGAAGCAACCCTGTTCGAGGATTTAGCAACTCAATTGGACAATTGTTTCACAGCTGATGACTTGTGATGCTTTGATTCTATGTTGATAGATGCCCCTATAGGCACAACAGACTATGTTCATGGCTAATCTATCATCCGCATATCCTGTTTATGATGAAGCCGGTCCGTCTTATGATTCGGACATTCTATCTGAGGTACACGACCATGATCACTATCAGGATGTTGTTTGTGAACATCATGAAGAACACGAGATGCATGACGATGTACAACTAACCTACATTGTTGATTCACATCCTAATTATACAAGTGATAGTAATATGATTCTGTATGAACAGTATGTAAAGGACCACTGTCAGGTCAGGTTGTAACCAAACAATGTATCTTCTGTCCAAAATGATGCATACCATGATATTTTTAAAATTTAATGATAACATGAACCACATTCCCAACTTATCTCAGTTACAGACAACACGGAACACAATAGTCGACAATTCATTAACTACTGAACTTGCAACATATAAGGAACAAGTTGAACTGTATGAAAGACGGGCCAGGTTTGAATTAACGGAAAGAGAACAAAAGATTGATGAACAATTAAGAATAGTTATCACTGACCGTAATATTAAGGAAGAAACTCTAAAAAGGAACTTCATTATGTAAAAATGCAACTTGCTTCTACCATCAACCATAACAAGTCAATGGAGAAAGAAGTTACGTCTTTGAAAAAGGATTTTAAACAGAAAGAAAACAAACACCTTGAAGAATTTTTAGACATGAAAGGTTTAAAAGAAATGGTCGAGGATAAATTATACAAACAAGACCAGTCTCTTCAAACAGTTCACATGTTGTGTAAACCAAAACCCTATAATAATGAACAGAATAAGGTAGCTATTGGCTACAAGAACCCTTTATGCCTCACCCGTGCAAAGCAAGTTCAGCCTGCTCTTTATAATGGTTATGAAATTATCAAAAACAATCATGTTCCGGCTATAGTGGACCCACACAAGGAAACCTAGAGATAGCTCAAATCCTAGATGAAAAATGAATACATAAATAGAAAGACTCTGAGTATTGACAATAAGTTTTAAGATTGCACAACCTGATTACTCGAAAGAGAATATATCGCGACCTTCACACACATAATGCAATTGACCACCCCGAAGCAAATATTTTGGTCTCAAGATCTCATCAAGATGAAAGCAGAAGCTCTCAAAAAGCAGACCACAGCCTCAAGACCTATCAAAGCGTTGATGGTGTACCCGCCAAATACACCTGCAACGCTTGTCCCTAGGGTGCTTCCAACAAAGAGTCAAGTGAAAATTAATATTTTTACACTCATACAACTCTTTTTGGAATTGAAAAAACCAAAAAAAAGAGCATTATACACTAATTGGGCTTCACTGAAGGTGAAAGGGTTTTTGGAACAAACAAGGAATGTTTCTCAAGGAGGTCATCCCTTCTTCAAACAAAACAACTTAAAGAACATTTTGAGGGCATTCAAAAGGCTCTAACTAAAGAAATTAAAGAAATGAAAGATGTTTTTGAAGAATTGGAAGCTGAGGTTGACCAAAATGTTGTTGACAGGAAACATGATGAGATTGAACGAAAAAACCTTCTTATTGCACATGATAATTTAATTATCGATTGCTTTTCCAAAGAAGTGTTTTATGTTGCAACCATTTTTGCTTAATTGTTTCTAGAATGTTTTTTTTTTATTTTTTACTGAAATGCATGATGCTCTCTACTATTGTTTGAGGCACAGTTGAAATTGTCTGAACATGAAGCTAAGAATTTTCTAATTTACCCCTGATAAAATATCAAAATGATAATCATAAAGTTAGTTAAAATGGTTTTCCAATCTTGAGGTAAATCACTTAAACCTGCAGTTTACAGTTATCAAAACCTAAATGAAAAGTTTTTGGAAAGAATCCATCAAAACCTGCTAGAGATACTCCTTGATTTTGATGCAAGCCTATGTATCCGAAAAAATGAAAGTCTCTCTAAGGAAAAGGACTAACGTCATTAATAAATTGAAAACGCAAATCTCTCACTTGCAAGAGACCCGTTGTGAAGCTGACCGTACAATTGACTTCAGGGCCTTAGATTTTCAGATCACTCAGTTAACTGAAAAAGTCATTGTTCTTCAAGAACAAAATGAGCTTTTTTAATGGCACAATGCAATTAAGAAGCACTACAAAGAATGTATGATTCTAATTAGATCACTCGTGCTAGAGCATTTGACAACAACTGAAAATGAAATACTGAAAAGCCAAATGCAGACTAAATGAAAAAGTGTCACTAAGATCTAGTAAACCAACAGTTGTTTGCATCCATGCAGTATGCTTATAGATGTTGAACCAATTCCCCTTGCAATAGGAACAATAAGGAAGTTCATCTAGATTATCTCAGGCATCTTAAGGAAAGAGTAGAAACCCTTCGTGAAATAGTGGAGGAAGCTAAGGTTGAATGACCATTAGATAGGTCAATAGTCTTTGCTTGCCATTACACTAAACGCTCTCAGGAACTCTTAGAATATGCGATTGGAACTTGTCCGAAAGACTTTAACAAATGAGATAAAAAGCATGCTCCTACCCCTTTAATTAGCAAAAAGCAAGTTACTTTTGAAGAACAATGTGACACGTCAAATTGTAACACATACATACATGTAAGGCAACTGAACACTCAATAGACTAATGTCCCTGTGCCTCCTTCTACAGGAGTAAACTGTTGCCCCAATGCTAGCGGATCACAGCTTAGGAGCAATACCAAGAAAAATAAGATCTCGCCAACTAAAGGTGTCAACAAGAAGAAAGTAGAAGAACACCCTAGGACAAATAAGTCTAACTTAAGAACCACAAATCATGTTGATTCTAGTAGTAGCTCTAAGTGTACTGTAATTAATTTAAATTCTGATTTTGTTTGCCAAACATGTAACAAGTGTTTAATTTCTACAAATCATGATATGTGTGGGGTTGATTATTTGCAATCGCTTAAGGCACCCACTCTATTCATAATAGTCATAATGTTGTACGCAAACTTAAGCAAGTTTGGAAACCTAAGCGAGTTAGGCAAGTATGGAAATCCACAAGCAAAGTGCTTACCAGTGTTGGTCATCAATAAAGACCCACGGGCAGAATATTCACCTTAGGAGAACAGTGCCCTTTAACTAGGCTCACTGCACCCAAAGTAGTATATGCTAAGCAAAACGAGTATCAGGCCATTACTTTTGCTAACAAAAAGAAACCCAACCAAACTTGGGGATCCAACTTTCCAAACTCTCCATCTTTGTCTAGTTTCAAATGCAGGTCGTACATATCGTCCTTTGGTATTTGGACTCAGGTTGTTCAAAACATATGACTGGAGATCGCTTACGGCTCAAGAATTTCGTAAAAAAGTTTATCGGGATAGTTAGATTCGGGAATGACCAATTTGGTGTTATCATGGGTTATGGAGATTAAATGATTGGTGACAGTGTGATCTCGAGGGTATACTATATGGAAGGACTAGGACACAATCTATTTTCAGTCAGACAATTTTGTGATTCTGACCTAGAAGTTGCATTCAGGAAATATACTTGTTATGTTCGAGACACGGATGGTGTTGAATTAATTAAAGGTTCTCCTGGTTTAAATTTATATACTATTTTAGTCGAAGGCATGATGAAGTCCTCCCCAATCTGTTTGATGTCCAAAGCCTCCAAGAATAAATCATGGTTATGACATCGACGTTTAAATCACTTGAACTTCAGCACCATCAATGACCTTGTAAGAAAGGATCTCGTAAGAGGCTTACCCATATTGAAGTTTGAGAAAGATCATCTTTGCTTTGCATGTCAACTTGGAAAGAGCAAAAAGCATACCCACAAACCCAAACCTAAAAACACCAACTTGGAAGTTCTTAATACCCTTCATATGGATTTATGTGGCCCGATGCGAGTGCAAACAATGAATGGGAAAAAATACATCTTAGTCATCATTGATGATTATTCTTGGTTTACTTGGGTCAAGTTTTTGAGATCGAAAGATGAAACCCCAGCGGTCGTCATCAAATTTCTGAAGCAAATACAAGTCGGTCTCAACAAAACTGTCAGATACATCCATACTGATAATGGCATAGAATTTGTTAATAAAGATTTGACTGATTATTATGAACGTGTTAGCATTTTTCACCAAAAGACAGTTCCAAGGACACCATAGCAGAACGGCGTTGTCAAAATAAAAAATCATACCCTTGTAGAGATCGCTAGAACAATGTTGATATTTTCCAAGGCCCCGATGTGTTTATGGGCAGAAGCTGTGGTGACTGCTTGTTACACCCAAAACCGATCCCTCATTCACACTCGTCATGACAAAACCCCATATGAACTGGTGCATGATAAGAAGCCTGATCTTACCTTTTTTTGTGTCTTTGGTGCTCTTTGTTACCCTACAAATGACAACGAAGATCTTGGAAAATTGCAACCAACGGCTGATATTGGAATTTTCATGGGCTATGCACCAAGTAGGAAAGCTTATCAAATATACAACAAGAGAATCCGATGAATTATGGAAACTATTCATGTTCAATTCGATGAGCTGACTGAGCAAATGGCTCATGTGTAACTCAATACAGGACCCGCTCCTTCTTTTCTGACGCCTGGACAAATAAGTTCAGGACTCGTACCAAATCCGGTTCCTGCAGCACCTTATGTACCCCCCACAAATAAAGAACTGGAGATCCTATTCCAACCAATGTTTGATGAATACTTGGAACCTCCTCGTGTTGAAAGACCGATCTCTCCTGCTCCAGCAGTTTCAGCACCAGTCAATTCAGCCGGTACACCTTCATCTACTATCATTGATCAAGATGCACCTTCTCCAAGTCATTCACCGTCATCTTCGGTATTACAATCTCCAAGTTTACATCAAGGCGTTGTAGCTGATTCTACTCTCATAGAAGACAATCCCTTTGCTATTGTTGACAATCATCCCTTCATAAACGTATTTGCTCTGGAACCTAGTTCTGAAGCATCATCATCTGGGGATCTTAGTTCATCAAAATCTCCTTATGTCTCTCAAACAGTTCATCATCTTGGGAAATGGACCCACTGGATAATATTATTGGCAATGCCTATCGGCCGGTATCCACCAGAAAACAACTGGCAACCGATGCCTTATGGTGCTTGTATAACTCTGTACTATTAAAAGTCGAACCAAAGAACTTAATCTGCAATTACTAAAGATTGCTGGTTTCAAGCTATGCAAGATGAGATTCACAAATTTGATCGAATTCAAGTATGGGAATTAGTACCTCAACCAGACTGTGTCATGATTATTGCTCTCAAGTGGATTTACAAAGTTAAACTTGATGAGCACGGTGATGTTCTGAAGAACAAGGCTAGGTTAGTGGCCAGGGAATATTAACAAGAGGAGGGCATTGATTTTGAGGAATCATTTGCACCGGTTGCATGTATCGAGGCTATTCGTCTCTTCATCGTCAATACCGCTAGTAAAAACATGAACGTCTATCAAATGGATGTAAAGACAACATTTCTGAATGGCGAATTGAAGGAAGAAGTCTATGTTAGTCAACCTGAGGGCTTCGTTGATCCTAACTATCCGACACATGTTTATCGTCTGAAGAAGGCTTTGTATGGTTTAAAGCAAGCCCCTCGGGCATGGTATGATACCTTGTTACGTTTTCTTCTGGACAACAAATTTTCCAAGGGTGTAGTGGATTCGACATTATTCACTCGGAAAACAGGCAAATATATTCTTCTTGTTCAAATATATGTAGATGATATCATTTTTGCCTCGACCGACCCTAAAGCATGTAAAATATTTTCCTATGAGATGAGTTCTAAATTTCAAATGTCAATGATGGGACAAATGTCTTTTTTCTTAGGCTTATAAATTTCTCAAAATCCCGGAGGCATTTTTATTAATCAATCAAAATTTGCTCTTAAAATATTAAAAAAATTTAGGATGGATTCGTGTGACCCTGTTGATACACCCATGATGGATTGACTCAAACTAGATGAGGACCCATTAGGGATTCCAGTTGACCAGACTCGATTTCATAGTATGGTCGGCTCCCTAATGTATCTCACTGCCAGCAGACCCGACCTTGTATTCGCTGTATGCATGTGTGCTAGGTATCTGGCTTCGCCTACCAAAAAGCACCTTGAAGCACTTAAACGGTTCTTTCGGTATCTCAGAGTAACCATTAATTGGGGTCTTTGGTATCCGAAAGACGCCGCTATGGCACTAACGGCCTATGCAGATGCGAACCATGCAGGTTGTCAAGACACACGAAGAAGTACGTCAGGAAGTGCTCAGTTCCTTGGAGATAAATTAGTCAGCTGGTCATCAAAGAAATAGAAGAGCATTGCAATCTCTACAACAAAGGCAGAATACATTGCCATGTCTGGATGTTGTGCTCATATACTTTGGATGAGATCACAACTTACAGACTACGGCTTTGTCTTCAATAAGATTCCTTTGTATTATGACAATCGCAATGCCATTGCTCTCTGCTGCAATAATGTCCAACACTCCCGGTCCAAGCACATTGACATACGACACCATTTTATAAGAGAGCAAGTTGAGAAAGGTGCAGTTCGAATTTATCCTCCCGTGTCTTGGTATGAAGAGTATGTCTCCGAAAACTCTTAAACGTCTTCGGGAAGGAGAAGAGGAGTAAAGGATGGTCCTTCTATATCCTATGTAAATATGTATATAGCTAAAATCTAAAAACAAAATACAAAAATATAAAACCTACAAAAAGCATAAAAAATAAAAAAATATATAAAATACCAAAAATAGTTTTTCTTTCAAGACATGTCTTCCGTTTATCGATAACATTTACGGACCTAGAAATGCCATTCAATAATGACACGGGTCTTTAAATGAAGCTCGAACAGAAGTTCAAATTTTTCAAAACATGTCTTTATGTTTGCAGTTATTTCAGACTGCAACCCATTTTTCAAATTGAGGACAGCATGTCGCCAAAAAGACGGGTGTTCCTGACAATGCGTGATTAAGTTCTCCCGGGCATGGATTACATCATCTCCATGCACCCTCGATCTAATGTACGTTTCAGTGCACTATTTCTTGATATAGAAGAGAAGTCTTCTCTCTTTAACCAAATAATTTTTCGTCTATGATTCTTCAAAAAACTATTTATGTTACCAACGGTGGAAAAAGTGTTATTTGAAAATCAATCAGACTTGAACTTTTCAAAATTTGATACTCAATCAATGACTACAGCTCTTTAAATAGAAAACGGGTCATTGATTGAGGGGGAGAGTGTTTTTCAAATTTATGACATCTAACGGGCATTTTAATTCAATAAATAATTGACTGGTAAAGGTTTTTGTGTTAAACGAGGTTTCAACTTGAAGGGAAGTTAAAGTTATTCTAACTTAAAAGGCCAAATTGGTCAATCATTTGTGAGTATAGGGATTTATGTGTAATTTGTTAAATGTTTCCTAGGCTTGTATAAATATAAGGACCATTTGTGCGATCTCTGAAACTTGTTCTAACCTTGTTAATACTCTTAACCTGAATGTGAGGAACTTAGGAAGTTTAGGGACCAATTCTGCCAAATGGTAAAACTTATAAAGTATAAAAGGTGTCAGCGAGTTAATGTTGGTAAAACTTTCAAAGAACTCAGTCAAACTTTCTCTCTAAAACCTTTATCGCAACTCGCTAGTTTGAAGCATTCATTGATTTGTGATTTCTGTGACCATTCTTGCTAAGGTACTTGTTAGATAATGTTCTTTATCAGGTTAACATCATACATCTAAAAAACATTGCTGCCTTAATCACACTAAATCACTCAAAATCAATGTTTTTGCCTTTAGTTATCATCTAAATCTTCGTTAATGATTGGAATGATATATTAGTTGCTAGGTTAGGTTTAAGATGAGTATATGATGCTTCGTTAGTGCCTGAATTGCAACCCCCCCCCCTTGCATCACTTTATGGTTTTGATGATTTTCGTGAATATAGTTGACTTTTGTTAGTTAAAAATCGTTGCTTTTTGTTGGTTGTTGTTTTTGACTGTGGCTAAGTGTTTGATAAAGTTGTCTAAACGATTATTCATGTGGTTTCTTGAAAATCCTTTGGTGGTTTGTAATTTTAGGTGTTAGCGACTTTTCTATGTGCTAAGTAGCGAGTTAAGACTTTTCTTGGTAGCGAGTTAGTGTTGTTGCTTATTTAGTGAGTTGTAGTTCTAGTCTCGCTACCCTGTAGCGAGTTGATGAAGATATTTTATTAATAATTAAATATTCAACTCGCCATTTCAAAATTTTCAAATTTTCTAGCGAGTTAATATAATATAATTTTATCATGAACAGGCAACTCGCTACCCTGTAGCGAGTTGATGAAGATATTTTATTAATAATTAAATATTCAACTCGCCATTTTGAATTTTTCAAATTTTCTAGCGAGTTATGCATATTTTACAGCGAGTTGGTTAGCAAGGTGTGTGTATTATCTTGGTAGCGAGTTGGGTGATATTATAATTTAAAGTGTTGTCTTTTGGGAGTATTTGAGAATTATCAGTATGCTTTTTGCCATAATTATTCCAAGGTTGACTTCCATTGACCTCAGAATTGACCATATCCATTCTAACATCATATATATATATGTATGTCTTGTTGTTGGATTTGTCTATGCAGATACTATGGCTGACTTGAACATTCCTGCTGATATTGCACCTGCTGAACAAGCTCCTGCTGTCGCACCACCGACCAGAACGGATGATCAGATTCTTCCGTCAAGCAAATGGGTGCCCATCGGCAAGAGTAACAGTGTGCTCGATGTACAGAAGTCCCAGAGGAATCCTATCTTCTCAATTGTTGTGGCCATACTGAAAAACACTAATTTCTTCAGGGCCTTCACAACATCATCCACGATTCCTTCTATCTACATTCAGCAGTTTTCAGACACCATGTGCTTTAACTCATCCACAGGATTGTACAGCTATCAGTTGGATGAGCAATGGTTCAATCTACACAAAGATATTCTCAGAGATGCACTCGGTATCACTCCGGCCAATGATAACAATCCCTTTGAGGCTCCACCTTCGAGTGATACTGTAATTGAGTATGTCAACACTTTGGGATACCCCAGCACGCTCAGGAACGTATCTGCAATGTATGTTAATGCTCTTTATCAACCATGGAGAGCCATCCTGTCTATGATCAGCATGTGCCTCACAGGTAAAACTGCTGGATTTGACAGGCCAAGACATCATGTGCTTCAGATTCTTTGGGGTATCACTCATCACTCCAACATTGACTACACTGAACGGATTTGGGAGGAGTTTGTTCAATCCATACAAACCTTCCTCACTGACAGGAAGAACTTAGCTACGGAAGCTCGCGAAAAGAAAAAGACCCTTCATCTACTAATCCCAAATGTTAGGTTCACCAAACTTATCATCCACCACCTAAGAACCAAGCATAACATACATCCAAGAACCGGCCTGCCTCTTCACTATTCACATAAGGAAAGCATTCTGAACACCCTCAGGTTTGTTGGAAAGGATGGAAGGGAAGTCTTTGGCATGCCAATACCTGATGCTCTTCTCACTGATGAAATCATAAGTGCACGTTACTACAGTGGATACTTGGAGCATGTAGCTGAGTATCAACGTTGTCTGGATGAAGAACACGGTAAAGCAGAGGAAGAAGATGTTACCGAATCTCCCAAAGCTACCAAGGCTACTAAATCCAAGACAGCTAAGCAGACTAAGCCCTCAGCATCTAAAGTCACAAAACCACCCAAACCAACACCAACAACAACTGAACCCTCCAAGAAAGACCAAAGTAAAAAGCGTAAACTGGTCAAGGAGACATCTGATGCACCATCTCCCACAAAACGATCTAAAGCTGGTAAGGTGACAAAGCAGTGAAAGCCAAAGAGCCCTCTGTAGTTGGATGATGAGTTTGTTGACGAAGGTGTTCCAGAACAGGAACCTGTTTATGGTGATGAAGAAGCAGACATTCAACGGGCCGTGGAACTAAGCATTAAGGAACAAGCAGAACGTACTCAGGGACCAGCTCGTCCGGTGGTTATAAGGGAACCTGACTCCGGGAGAATTCAACCGCTTCTTGATGTACAAGGAAAGGGAAAAGAGAAGATCAGCGATGAACAAGTAGCTCTTGATCTTCTCACCCTTCAGACACCAAAGAAAAAGAGCCCTGTTGAATAATATATCTCCCAGAGGCGCACACCTACCACAACTGAACCTTCTGGTCACGCTGAATCTCCTTTATTGTATGCGAAATTAGGTCTGACTGATAGTAAGACGGAATCTGATGAGGAAGTGTCTCTTGAGATTAATGCTGGAACTTAAGATGAAGGCCAGGCTGGACCAAACCCCGGTATACAAGATGAAGGCCAGGCTGGATCAAACTCTGGTGATGCTGCAGAGTCCCAACCTCAGTCAAGTCATGCTGTTCATGCTGGACCAAACCTTAAACACATGGACTTCGAGGTCACTAATGCTTCAACTCACTAAAACCCTGAGTAAATCGATGAAGAGTTTACTACAACGGCTTACCCAAGTGTTCAGGAAAACCTCAAACTCCCAACTAAAGATCAAGTGAGACTTGAAGAACCTGCATGCTCCACTGGAACCCTGTCTTCTCTGCAAAATCTTGACAAGGAACTCAGCTTCACCAATCAATTCCTTGTGGAGAAATCTCAGGAAGACGAACCTGATAAATCCAATACTGAAGCTGAGGTTCAGTCAATGGTCACGGTTCCCATTCATCAGGACACCTCTTTAGTTCCTCTAATGACCACTCCGGTTATCGATCTCATAATGTCACAACCTGTCTCCACAATGGTTCAAGCACCACTACCAACATCAACAGCAACTGTCACAGCAATCACAACAACAACATCTCTTCCACCACTTTTACCTTAACCACAATAAAGCACCGCAGATCCGATCCTTGTCTGTCACATAGGTAAACTCGAACAACATATGGCGGATCTATTACAAGACAATTTAGCCCTGGGGAAAGCTTGGACAAACATGGAACACGGCTATACAACTTGGAGAAGCTCGGTATTCCCCATAAGGTAAGCCAAGTTGTTGATGAGATAGTTACTGATGCAGTTGACTGGGCAATGCAAGCTCCATTACGAGCTCGCTTCAGGGATATGCCCACTGTCGATATGAAGGAAATACTGCAACAGCGAATGTTTGAAGACGATTCCTACAAGGCTAATAATGTCCACAATGACTTGTATGAAGCCCTGCAGAAGTCCTTGGAGTTAGATTATTCCAATCAATGTCTTGCTGAATAGGAGGAAGCTCGTAAAAAGCAACGAAAGAGACGTGACACACCAAGATCTCCTCCTGGGTCTCCACCATCACAGCCACCTCTTCTACCTCCTCTAGCAGGCGCATCTGGTGCTCCAGGTACTTCAGGAGCATTGGGGTCTTCTCATTTACTGCCACCTCCACCTCCTCCATCTACTGGTACATCTGGATATACTCTACAACAAGGCTGTGAAGTTTCGAGTTCATCTAAGACTACAGCCTCAGCTTAACAATCTATGGCTTAGACCACATCTGATACTAGATATGAGTCAACTGGCATTGCAGGGGCTCAAGAGCTATCTCCTTCAGATGATCTGATGCATGATGACTCCACTTCTGATGAACAGGTACATGTATCTGATGATCAAGACTCTAGGAATGATCACACACCAGCAGATGTTGACTCAAGAAAAGACTGGTAGAAGCCTTTACCTAAAGAGGAAAGACCAGCAACTCCTGAACCCGCTTGGACCATTCTTCCTTCCAATCTGTCAGATGTAGAGAACAACTAGGCGTCTGCATTAGCTTCAAGCTATGAACCCCCTGCTGAGAACTCCTTGCTTGCAAAGACTAGCGACATGACGACTTTCTTGAATTGGTACTGCCGTCAAATAAACAAGTCCAAACTTACCCAAGCCGACTTGGAAGGGCGGGCATATGAAGTTGTCAAGGTATTTTATCCAGATATCATTCACCTTCAGTTTCAGATGGAGTAGTGTCACAAGATGCTCACAGATCAGGCTGACTGGGCGAATCCGGAAGGAGATCAAGTCAGAATTAATGTTAACCGACCACTGCCTCTCGGTGGTCCTCCAGGTCATGTCACTATTCAAACAGAAATCTTCTTCAACAAAGATCTGGAATATCTGAGATTTGGCAACAAGGGAAGCATGCATGTATTTTCAATCTCCAAGATGAAGGCTGCTCGTTATCTTGACTTCGGTCTTGAACCGCTAGTGCCGAAACAGATGTGGATTGAAGATGTGTGCACCTTTGACATAAGTGCCAAGTATGGTATCTCTCGCTGGTGGTTTAATCGACAGAAGTTCTACATTGACAGACATGACTCTCCCTCGCATCATAAAGAAGTCCTAACACACATGCGGATTCTCACTGTTGTCCGAATCTAAGCCTACTCACGATATAGGTATAACTACTTGAGTGAAATTGTTCTCTAAAGAGTTGACTTCCAAGAATACACGATTGTTGAAAAAGATTTCAAGAACCTGTATCCTAGTGACTTTGAAGACTTGAATCTGCTCCTTCTACAAGGTTATCTCGATCATCTTTCTGGTTCAGACAAATGGATGTTATCCACGGCTATCAAGTTATGGACCCGAAACTTAGTGATTCGACAACGGGATAAAGATTTTCAACTAGGTATTGAAAGCTACCAGACACAGTTGAACCTCACTAAACCAGGATGGGATGCTACCGGCTATGAGTTCAAGCATGATTATACCATCATTAAGTCTCCTCGAGCAGTAATCTTCCCGGTCAACAACAATGAATGAAAGATCATGCGGTTCAACGAAATATACAAGTTCAGTGATGGCACGTTGACACGTATTCTGGAAACACTGGATTACAAAGTTAAGGAATTCAAGATCAAGCAGCTCAATCCGGGTATGAATACGCGCTTCTAGACTGAAAAGGACGTGACAAGGAGCAAAGAGTTCATTACGGCAATTGAAAGGCGACTGAAGACAAGAAGGATCTACCAGAACCTGGAATGCTTTATTGGTGGACATGTTCGTGATATTGGCTACATGCTTCTTCAGAGAACTAAATGATATCGTCATTCCATCTAAAAGGTCAAAATCATATGTAGTATATTGTAAACTTTTTACATTATATAAATATGTAGTTATCAGTGTTATGTGTCAGTTATGAATTTTTCATGAGTTTCTCGTTAAACTCTTAATCATTTATAAAATCATCATAACTGACACTAATAAAATCCCTCACTATTTGAGGGGGGCATATATAGGTTCCAATATCGGCTTGTATTTAATCAGACCACACTTTCTCCTAAATTTTTCTAACATGTTTAAATCAATTGAGATCCTAAATCTCAAAGGGTTTGAAATTTTTGATCAGGGGAGAGACCAATAGCGCCTTATGAAATCTGATAAAAATGTGATCTTTTAAGACGCAAGCAGGTACTCCTCCCTCCATGTGCCAAACAATTTCAATTACTGATGCACGTGTTAAGGGGGAGCGTTTCTAAATATAATCAAAACAATCAAGGTACAATGGCTTTGATATTTATATCATAAGTACCTTGGTTGATTTTTCAAATGGTTTATGGCAAGGTGAACTGTACCAAAAGACCGACTATGTAATTACTTTATC